>JABASD010000119.1:0-119892 GCA_019776165.1 Pogonognathellus flavescens | reverse complement strand
ATATCTTTTTGGTTCCCTGATTCAATTTTTACAAAATTAATTTTACTTGTTTTATTGTTTTTAAAGCTTTTTTAGTCTATTGCATGTCTTTAGATTTTCCAGTTTTTACTGATTATATTTTTTTGATAAAACTAAACTGGCTTTTATGACTACGTCACGCAGTTACAATCATATGCATAGTTACCGCTGTATATTATATGCATATATTATGGTAGAGATTCATCAAATGTGAATATTTTCATGCCTTTTGGCATAAATGTTTACAAAATTAATTTTTAAAATGAAATTACAAGATATCTGAATTATACCCGTCTTTAATTTTTTCACCATAAGTGCATTATTATTGAAATATTACTTTGGCCAAGTTTCGTTTCTGTTTGTTAGGAGCAAACCTACGTAGCGAATTTTACATTCTTTGATGACACCCAAGGTAGCCTTTTTCAATGCATTATTTTTTTTACAAAGTAATTTATTGCTAAACAATGGGACGTTAGACGTGTGTAATGTTTTCAGTAAACATTCTATAATAGTTCGTCTACAAGCCGAAAAAAAATCAGTTAATTACTACGGTGCAAACAGTTTTTACAAGCGGGCCAGTATTGTGGTATAAACCGATAGGGACCTTTCTGTAGGTTGAACTTCCACGGGAGACTCAAATAAATGTGTGAACTGAAAAATAAGAAGTATTGTACCTCGGTGTCTAAGCATGTTCAGACTAATACCGATTTGGTATTAATTAACAATTAATGACCTAGTAATTGTAGTAATCCCACCGAAGTCGGAAATTTTTAATATGGAAAATAATAAACAATAAATCATGTGAGATACACGCATCGTTAAAGTGTAAAAGTGTATAAGCATTCCACGACAAAACTGACATTAAGTTCACGTCTCACACACTACAACTTCGACATACAGGCTACAGGTACAAGGCAGGGTAACATTGCATGATGAGATGAGGTAATACAAAAGAGCGTAAAGAGACGAAAGTGAAATCTACTGTGGAAGCAGCGCACTTGGCACAACTGCAATGAAGATATTGGATAGTTTCAACTGGAGACGGGATGCTGGAGCAAGGTGCTCACGCTGTGTAGATCGCCTAACCTGTAAACTTGTTATAGGCAAATATTTTGATGTTATAGTTTATTAAGACGATTTATTTTTTGTCTCAATTACTAATATTCTTTATGAATGTATATTTTGCACTTGTGGCAATTTAAAAATTGCATACTTGCAATTTAAAGTGGTTCATTTATTCCTGCTTACTTATTGTTAGTATTTTCAGCTTTGCACACAAGGTGAAAGTTTCAAGCATGCATTGTTGATATTTATTAATTGAAGTACGATTTTGCAAATAAGTAAGCTGTAAACCTTCAGGGTGTAGGGAGAGGGATCTAGAACCTAACAACTCGTTGGTAGTAAATATACCGTTTAATTTGCAAACCAATTTCGCACATTTGGGTTTCAAATGTAGAATTTCGTGTTTGTAAGAGGCAAAGTAACACTACTACCGTATAAAAGAGTGTGATATTACGTGATGTTGAACTGGTATCTTTTCACCCTCACGCTTCAGACATTCTTTGACTATGCATTCACTTCAATGCATGTGAGATTAGAAGCCCAGACAGAGTTCGAGATGAGATCATTTGAGAAATGTAGATCCGCTGTTTAATGCCCACTTCTAACATAGACACAGTCTCAATGAATTATTTAAGCAAAGAGATAGTTTAGTGTTGTCAGACAAGCCAAACTTGCCATACTTCTTCTGAGTCTATGAATTTAAAGAATAGAAAATTGAAAGCGCAGGCTAAACACAATTGAACAAAATAGTAACATCTAAGAGAATGACTTTTCTTTTGTACTAACGCAAACCATACAGATACCTAAAGATATACATGGAGTCTTCTATTCTCTGTCTCAATCTAAATAAATTCACATCTTAAATCGATCTCAGGTATTTCGTGCACGTGTATGAATGAAAGAAGACGTAAGACGGGAATTCAATCAATCTACCACTCTTTGTGCCTGTACCTCACTTATCTTATTATACTGTTATAATATTTATATACCTATGCTACATTCGATCAACCATATAATTATTTTATAGTAGTATAATACTGTATAGAATAGCAAACATAAAATTTAAACTCAGATCGAGTTGCCAGTGTTTTTGTTACATATATAATGTTAAAGAAGGTAGTATACCAGTAGTGAGCAACGTGAATGATGTAACTCAATGAACAACAACAAAATTGTACTTAAGTACATCACAATTTATTTCCTTCATCAATGGTAGTCAGTTAGCATACGCTGCTGATGCAACGAGATTATAAAAACATGCAGTCACATAACTGCACTACTACTGCATTCAATAATCTTAAAAAACATGTACACATACAACACACAAAGAAGTTATCTTATACACTATAGGAGAATGAACGTATGTTATTCTTCCGGTTGTCTTTACTTACACAACTTACACAGGACAAGAGACTGCCAGATGGATTATATAAAAGTTAGGTTGATTGGTGTGTGTGCATCTGATTATTACGTATAAATACCTAACAGGATTGACGAATTGATTATTTTGCAGTTTGTTTTGTATGTAAGCACACGAGATGGATAGACTGATCAACCAGGCTAGAAAAGCAATACAGTTACTTGTTATCGTCAATGATCCTGTTGATCACTTTAAAACTAAAAAGTGTTCTCGACATAATAAAGTGTACGTAAATGAGCCAGGGCGTAGTCCATTGATTTCATAGGCTTTTAACTCAAGAGTAAAACTAGATTTTTAGTTACTAAACAAATTGTGGGTATACGTATTTTGTATTGTACACGCATTTTACAGTAATGAATAAAAAAGTATACCTTGATAACTGAACATGGACAAATTAAAGAGGTGAAAGGAACTTTGGGAATTTTTCACATTCGTGCCAAAATTGACACCTGCCGTTAGAAAATTCCACGCTGATCAATTAGACGTAATGAAAAAAACTCTTAGCTGAGAGTTGAGTTCTTAGTTGAGAAAAGTTTGTGACTTCAATTTGTCCTAAGCAAATCTTTCGATGACGATTTATTTTTCCGCTCTATTACTAATAATTATCACATTTAAAAACTGATAGATCCATCGTCTCCTTTAGCAGGCTACTGGTGCAAGACAGTAAACCAAAAACATGAAAAATATTTTGTCTGGGTGTCTAAAGTGTTATTACATGTCTGTGACTATTACAACATAGCGTAAGAATGTTCAGACAAATACGTACATATTGATGCAATGTTTACGTTTATAAATGATAATGATGCGTAATCTTATTTTTTAAGTACAATACACTCAGGAGTACAAAAACTAAATCAACAAACACCCAAAGAACACTCAATGTGCATAATGTAGGTATACAGACAGTCTTTTGGTCTTAGGCATAGCTTAGCTATACCTACCAAACCTATCTACAGTTTAAAAGTAAAATGTGTAGAGCAATTGCAAGCAGCACAGTAGAAAACGGACAAAGACGATAGTATGATCTAATTTGCCTTTACTCTGCTTTCAAATCACGATTTTCCGGAAAGTGTAGTCAGCAACGTGTGAAATTCTCATAGACATACTGAAATCAGAGGATTTGTTAATCGAGATTACTCTCTATCTCACTGCTCATTTCACATTTACATAAACACTAACTTATTTACTACATACCACAATTACATTGTTCTGTAAATCCAGTCTGTATGCTTGTGTCAGTCTTTTCACTACAATAATACAGCATACAGCATTCTGTATCATCTGCCTTTCGCAAATAAAAAAACTCTCTACTTTATTCTGCTTCAAGTTCTAAACAATGCCGTAAACAAAGTGTTATTTGGTCTCTCTTTGCTTTACATTTATTTGCATGCTGAGACTTAATTCTTTGACAGCATTTACCTTAACACGCTATCTTAACAAACGTAGGAATGCATACAAATCCTTATATCGTTTCTTTTTTGTTCTGCACCGTTATTATACACAAAAATTCTGTTGAAAATGCAGATACGATCAAAATTTTATCATTAGGCGGAAACTTCTCAGCCCATGCTTATTCGATTTCCTCCTACATGCCCCATCGAGTTTCTAAACAGTCAAAACTAAAATACTGATGCAAGCAACGAGCCAACTCAGTCAGTTTGTCTCTCACTCGTTTGTAAAACATGCAGTTACAATTCACAATGCACAGTTCTAGAAATATCGGGTTACATTCAGTAAGCCTCTTCGTCTTCAATGCCAAAAATCTACATCGCAATAGAAATTCAGTCATGCCCATGCAAAATTAATAATGGATTGTCGGGCAAGACTTTACTGTAACGTTAAACACTATGTCCCTCACGTTTTGGTTCATTTTGTTTAGATTCTAATGACCTTAGTTAGTACACAAATGCTTGTCTTATATAGTTGTGCATGCACAGTAAAGATACAGTAAAACAGTTACATTCGACTCAGGTAAAACTGCAAATACAGTAATATTTACAACTGATATTGCTTAGACAATGATCAATGAGGAGATAAGAATAAATAAAAGAGAAAGATGAACCGTTGCATAAAGATGAGCAAAGAGAGATGAATGTGAATTCTGAGACGTCTTGTGTACAAGAAATGCACGTCAAGTTACTGTAGGGCAACACTTTGTGCAGTTTATCTCAGTCAAAGCAGCAAGTTCATTGCATGCAATTACCTATCGACCAATTAGTATTGAAATGAGTAAAATGGCACAACCGTCAATTAGAAGGAAGAGCAAATATTTGCCGCATCAATAGAGAACTCTTAATTTTATAAAAGAGCACGTAAGTGTTAGCCTGCTTTCAAGCAGATGATGCTTTTCGAGTTATAAATCTGCCCAAGCACATTGTTTGAATAAGGATTGTTTTCACGCTGAGATAAACATGCAAAGTGTAATATAATTTGTGAATACTAATGCAAAGATAATGTTCTTACGGGAGAAGATTTCTGAGAGAGTATCTAAAAAGTAAATTACTATAATAGAAATTACAACTAATATTCGTGAGGGAAATGAATGGAATGCATTTTCTATACGTAGCTATATAGGTATATCTATAAATGCATGCAGGGAAGAAATATAATTAGTTCACCTTTCAATTCTCCCTGTATTATAATTTCGCATACCAATACCAATTATGATACCTCCATAATACGAAACCACGTTTAACGCGTATTCTACATAAATACATTTAATATCTGTATACCTACATACGTATTGCCTATTCTAAGTAATTTAAAATTATAGGAATATTATGTTGATGCAGGAATAGTTCACGTACACAACCAGTACATTTAAGGAAGGATGAAGTTATACAGAGAGAGAGGCAAATTCGGCACGTGGAGTCTTACAACTTTTTCTTTCTTTTCTCTCTTAACTAAAGTACATACAAGTCAAGAGGAAGCAATAAGAGGTTGAATTTTGTCCAATAGTTTCTATAGCATAACCAACGGCATAAATAAATCTGTCTGTACGTTATAAGTTGATGTCGTGTCATGTAAATACTTCACCTTCCTTAAATCATAATCACTTTGGTTGAAAGAAACTTATGATTGCTTTGCATAGCGGTACATAATACTCCTCAAGGCATAGTTTTATCCATACACATCATAAAAAATAATCTGCATACCTATCCCTATGCCTCTGCCATTATTCAACTGTTTACTAGAACTACCATATGAAAAATGAAATAACAAAACCAGCAATACAATTTACAGCTATGGCTAGAATGATCTAGTTCGTTTGACTAAATAAGTTTTGCTCGAGATTCCTCTATAGTATAACGTGGATGAAATCTGTGGAATTGCACATGGAACGGATTGATATTTCAAAGGTGCATCTTTATTTCCCAGTGTATTCCTTTATCAACAATTGTATTACTAAGGATATACGTATATGTACATACAACAAATAAATGTTTAAGTGATTTAAGATTTGGATTTGAATCTCAAAAGAAATATCCCTTCACCAATTCATTCACGTCAAATGCAACTCTCACAAATCCTTATGGGGAAACAACAGCAAATAAGAATATCCATCATCGCAAAGCATCCTCTCACACTATCAACAATAAGTGCATATACACAATCTTATTCAATCTACCTGTAAAATGAACTGTGTTTCCCTGCCTAGGTGGCAAGGCCAAGGTAAAGGTTGCACTTTGGGTTTGGTTTGGGTTGGGCACATTCACTGAAATAAAAGAAAGGAAGGTATGTAGATTAACTTTACTTACTCAAGATCGGGAAAGATATCGAAAGGCACATACCCCAATTACCATACCGTCATGGAGGAACTATCAAAATTGTTTCTTCATTCGAATCAAATCCAATCGACCGTGTCGTACACAACTCGTAAGTATATACTTATAGGTACTAATGTGAATACATGTTGAAAACTTTATCACATAATCACATCTGCTTTGATGTGGTGCTCAAGCTTATGCCGCACTTTGAAATAAAAGCATAAGAACTACCGAAATTATTGTGAAGTAAATTGTAAGATTGAGAAAATATTATATAGGCGCACTTACATTCCTACGTGCGTGGTGGTACGTACAGTAAATTAGTAAGTTATTCGTCTCCCTAAGGAACGTGTACAGAAGTATTTAGTAAGGAGTGTAACAAAAGGCCTGAAGCACCTCTGCAATGCAATTACATTTTGGAATCACATTGTTTTGTTTGCAGTCGTATGTCATATCATGTCATGTATTCCATGTGGGCCGTTCAACCTGTCTTGATTTTATATTTACTACTATTACCATTATAGTTGGAGAGTTGGACTTCACTCCAGGAAGTTCGTTCCAGAAGTAAAAAAGCAATTGCATTGTTTATTACCATTATTTTCTTATTAGCGCGCATTTTTGTTGCATTCTTGTTGCTTACATTACAAAAACATTACTCATCCATAAAATGATATCCTAATTAGTAGAATCTGAAGCTATAGGGTGGCAGGGTGGCACCGGATATGACAAAATACTTTTATACACGACAGCAAACCAAGTTATCTGTATTAGTTACATCACTGTATTATATAGATTAAATATATAGTTCTAAAATGTATGTAGAGTTTATGATGAACATTTGCCTACAAATTAATTTACGTATCTAAATTCACATGGACCTAAAATAATATACACAATACACAGTTAATACCTACCTAAGTACTTGTACAAAAGAGAAAATTTGTTGAATTGGATTGACTGTCAAGTGTCAAGTCTTTACATGACCTGCTATTGACAGAAGTTTGCTAAATTGTTTCTAAGCACTTGTTCACCTATTAAATACTGGAAACGATTTTTGAAAAGCTGTCCTGCAACAAACTGTCAACCAACTGTAGCGTGACTTTGAATTTTAATTGGCAACCATGCGTAACATTCTTGATGAGACAGATAATTTTCTCATGTTGTATTTTGTATAGGTGTGTTGTTTTTACGCATGCAGGAGCTACACGTTGTTTATGCGTACTTCTCTACTTCAATTGCTATGTAGTATGTACCTTTTATACAACCCCAGCAGATATTAGTAAACTAGGCTCACTTCCCTTACTGTCCTTAAAAGTGTATATTCACTTTTGAATAGTGCATCATATCATCGAATCTTCAAAACTCCCCTGTTCACATTACTGTGATTCCTCACCTCACCTGTCCAGTTTTAGTGCACATACTGCCAACTTAAAAATTAACCTATGGAAATCAACTTACTAATTTAAAGTTTAAAATTACAAGGTTTGCTTATATAGTTGTTGAAATCTTGTTTTTCAAGAGTAGGTTGGTTTTTCATTTCATTCCATGGAGAAATTTTTCCTGTGCTGTAAAGTAAGTCACAGTCCAATTATTTATATGTGTTTGTATGCAATGTATATGTCTGTAAACTGCACTACCAAAGCTGTAAATGACAGTAGCGTAATATTCCCCTTAAATTGTAAGCACAGTTCATGTGAATTTTTTTAGAGCAGCTTAGTTGTAAAATGTAGAGGTGGGTGCTATAATAAAAGCATGTGAAACGATGATGTGAGCTTTGGGAACTGATATGTATCTTTAGCTTGAAATTTTAGTAATGTGACTAGACACACAATAGTCTTGTTTTAATTTTTAAGCATACACATCTAAATTGAAATGAAGAACTGAAACGAAAGGAAACTAAATTTTATTCTTCCATACATACATCGTGTATTCGTTCGTACAAATATACCAACTAGCGTGTTGCAACAATGTACAACATGGGAGTTACCTAATTATGCAACTGCACAATTTCGTTTATATAACATTAGGCACGAGTTTAGGCTTGAGATTTTGAGTTTATACATGCAGGCTTAGGAGTTTATACAAACATAAAATAT
This sequence comes from Pogonognathellus flavescens, assembly GCA_019776165.1. Lineage (NCBI taxonomy): Eukaryota > Metazoa > Arthropoda > Collembola > Entomobryomorpha > Tomoceridae > Pogonognathellus > Pogonognathellus flavescens. The sequence continues at coordinate 111,529 of JABASD010000119.1, read as the reverse complement.
TCTCTAGAACATGTATGCATTCAAAACTAAAGAATGCTGTTGTGTTTAGTAGAATTGGACTTAATAATGAATTTTATGATCATTAAATTGGTAATTTTTTCAGTTAACTTTACAATAGTTCATGAAAATGAACATGTTTTTGAACTTAAAAGATATTGCAGATTATAATAATATATGCGAGAAATTACATTGCAATTCTTTACGAAGAAAAGCAGGATTCACAGATTTAGTAAAGTGCTCTCCGAACAATCAATTTTGATTGGTATTGATCATAACATGACCTGTTGTTCAGTTTTTGTTATAGTTTACACCATGTCAAACTCAACTACCCAGAATAATAGAGCCTTGTGGAGGCAGAGCTAACCACGACATGTTTAACTCATCTGAGTATACTCCATACCCCTTTTCATGCAAATTACATTGCAGATTCACACCATGAATAAGAATAGGAATACATCTGTATGCAATTTCACAAATAAGGAGCATTCGTGTGTAGTGAACCAAGAACAAAGCAACATGACACATAAATTGCCCTAACGTCAACAGATAACATGGTGCACTTGATCCTAGAAATTCAATCCTACGTAAATATTCTTTTGGCATTAGTTTGCATAAGTGCAAGAATTATACATAGAAAGCACCTGAAAGTTGCTGCATGTAACTTATACTTATCTATTGATTGTCTAATCCATTCTGGTGTGTACATGCACAAAAGTACACCCTTGCCATAAACTAGATGCAGAGAGTGACGATGAGACTTCATGTTCTAGTCGACAAGAAAATTCACGGGTTGGTTGCTCTTACTAAGTATCGAAGCCAGTCTATTGAAGCTTTACTGCAATTTGACTTATGTGTATGAACTGCCTTTTTATGTGCTGCAATCAGCCTGTAACCTGTAGTCATTCGAGATTATTCAATTGATCTTCTTTTTTATACATATTTATTTACAATTCTCTTAGTGAGCGAGTGAAATCATCACTGTTGCTAGAAAAGTACAAAAAAATTCATTCATTTATTTCTCTATTCCTTCCTGCATATCGTACAGCTCCGCAGCAAGTTCGTATTTTTTGCACCTGCCAAATTGCCAAGTTTCATGGCAATGCTCCGTTTAACTCGAGGAAAAAATCTGTCTTTAAAATTTTACTTCAGATTGAAGAAGGCAGCGATTTTTCATTATTTGAAACTAAAATGTTTCACCACAGAATCAATGATGATATTGTTTAGTGAACCAAAGTTGTTTAGTGGCAAAATGTTGCATTGTATTAGGATGTTGGGGTTTGTCGGAATCATATGCCATGATTGAGGAAATCAGAATTCCTCTGAAGTACAAAAACTATCATCGCTTTATTCTAATGCGTTATAATGGGGAATAATCATGCACTTGTGATTTATAATTTAATTCTAATGCGTGTAATAGTAGAAGTAAGTCTTAATGGGGCATTTTCACTGACAACCACCCGACCCATTCAAATGAAGTAAGTAAACTTGATTTTTGTGGAAGTTGCATTGTTTCCTTTGTTTAAATGCTATTAGTTAAACTGTCCTGTCCTGAGTGTTGTGGCATGTCGAGAGTAGATATTTCTTGCGTATCTGCATACCTCGTGTACAATTTTACTTGAAGACAAGGTGAAACGGACTTTCATATAAAGTATCCACCAGAAATATTTTGCGATCCAACATGCAACAGCTTCGTTCGACATTTTTGAATTTTTTCTCGACTCACTGCATTTACAATATACAGCTGAAGTTTCCTTTAAATGTATTTCGTCATGCTTATCATTTACTTCTTTTTCTTTCCGCTCCTCCGTCCGGTTCCTGTGCCTGCCTTGGTTAAGTTAAGTTAAAAGCTGGTGAGTGAGTGAGCTTGTACACACCTGGGTTCTGGTTCTGCCGCAAGTAGAATGAACTAATACTCTTCTCCAATGAATTCACCAATGTAACAAGTTCTTTGCGAGCTTTGATTTAAAGTGTGGATAATATTACAAAGCACAAGTAACTTTTAAAGTACCACTTACACTCTTGCTATAGTCTGTGCTTGGTGTAATGATTCTCTCTGTGTAGCTCGGTTAAATACTTGCACATTCAGCGTGTCCCTACTATTATTCTCTTCTGGTTCAATATGCATGAGCATTGAACTGACAATATTATACGCAATGTACTGTATATAGTAGTAATAGTAGTAGTAGTACGATCAAGCAAGGTAGAAAGAAAACAAATGGATGAAAAGCGAAAAAATCAACAGATGGAAAACACGACTTGATGTGATTTAATGAGATGGTTGACTCTTCCTTCAGAGAGGTATTAAAAACGAAATGTGATGTAACTTCAAGATACTTAACAATGTGGTTAGCTTATTATAGCAAATAGCTCAGTGCTAAAACACATTGACGACTTGTTCGTTTTCTTAGGACGAAAGAAAGGTAAATGGCATTTGAATAGTATGATGTATGTTTTCTGTAGCTCGTACAATATAAAATGTACTCAGGCTTTATATACTAAATGAATTGAACATGGTTGATTTTGGTTGGTTACATTATGTATTATACTACTATACTAGTTTCTAGTGTACTACCTGGTATATACATTCAAGAAGATACGGAATCTCGTTGCAAAGGATGTGCGTTTGGTTGGTGAAACCCGTGTTGTGGTATGTGAATACACTACAACATCACAAGGAAAATTGTTACATACCTTCTTGTTCAAAGCAGACTAAAGGAAAATGCATTTGACAGCCAAATTTTGCGGTAGAATTTTTTATGGATCAATCTATGACCTGCGACCTTAATGAGCTGTAATCCACCTGCTGCGTTTTTACAACTGTACATGGTGTTTGCAACTAAAGGCCTGCCTAGGTCAGTACACTCTATATGCGTACACGTTAGATACACTGAAATTTTATAGCGACCAAAGAAAGGAAAGCGGTTTTAAAATCACTTGATTGATTGAAGCTTTTGGTATTCCAAAGGAGCAAAATGAATGGAAGGAATTCAGAAAACATGTAGCAAGTCCGCTATGCAAATAATAATGTATAAGTTTCAATATTTCTGAAAACTAACAGTAAACTAATCATTAGTAAATGGACAGCCATAAACTTTACGCATTAGACAATCCACACTTTTATTTGTTTTACAAATATCCATGAAAATAATAATATGATTACTAGTTTATATGTACCAGGACTAAAGAAGGCAAATTATGTGTATTACCTTATTTATGCACTACTTTTATAAAACCTCAACAGAAATTATTAATTTATCTCAATGAGCATTGAGATAATTAATAATTTAGAGCAATCTAAAGTAGACTTTAGCATATTGATCTGAATTTTCGTTGCTTCCTGATATTAAATATCTGCTAGAAATTTCGGTTTGTACATTTAGCAAACTGTAAATGCGACAAATGTGCAAACTTGACATATTAGGTAGGTGCTCAAATAATAATAGGTTCACTATATCATTTTAAATATATTAAATTGTAGGTAAGTCGTTGGTTTGTGTTACAAAATGAATGTAACAAAATTATATGTCAGTTAATGTGAGTATCATCACTTGTGGAAATTGTGTATTAATTACATGAACCGAAATGTTAATAATTAATTTATAAACTTTAGGTATTAAATAACTATATTTAAATTGCTTGCGGATACAGTATAAATAGACCACATATTATTATATTGTACAAATGATCCATGAATGATTCAAGCAGCTTTGTCTTTGTGACTGTTTTTGCACACTCGAAAACCAAATGTGTGACAGTGACGGCTTAATGCAATTATCTCGTTTAATGCAAGAGTGATCATTTTAACATACACAGTAGTACCTGGAGTACCTACGCACTACCTGTGGCTGACTACTGTGCGTTTACAGTGGACATGAACAACACGGTTCTTCTCTTCATATCAGCTCTTTATTGTTGATCACTTCATTGACTGCTAATGAGCTTTCAAACATTACCTTATCTCAGGGAATAGAATTGCCAAAGGGATTTTCTTACGGACAATAGAATTAGACTCATAATATTCTTACAGTACATTCCATTATATTAGAGCGTATAGCTGAAAGTAACTTAAAGCTATATAGTTAAGTACACATTGTCTCTATGTAGTTCTATCTTTCAATTCTATAACTTATTATAAGATTCATACAACACAGTAGTACCTTTATTGTTATAAATTAACTGAAATCAGTATTTCAAGGGGTTTTAATACAATTGCAATAATTAAATGCAATAGCGTAGGTAGTAGGTACATCTTGAATCGCACATTCTATACCTTTTTACTCACACCTCACATAGTTCAACCTCAAGTAAGACTATGAATGATTACAGTGGCAAATAACCGTTTCAAAGTACGTTTATGCAGTATAAGTAGCATACGCAGTGTTTACGTTACCAGTTGCTAGAAAGTAAGTCTGTTGCGTTGTGTGTACTACTAGTACTGTAGTACTGTACTAGGTAGGTTATATATTTTGCTTGTCAATGTGCAATGTTTTTCTGCTCCGTGAGCCAAAGTCGTAATAGAGACGACGAATGTTATCTCAACGAAAATCATAATACTAGCAATAGGTAATATAATTATATTACCGTCAATTGCAATAATGATTACCAGAATGATTAGTAGCTAAAAAGAGATAATTACTTACTGTAGGTATACCTATTACCTACAATAATATTTCATGAAACTGGTGAAGGCTGTTAATGCACTTATATAATTCATAAAGTACACCCCACACACATTATGTACCGTAAACTAAACCCCTCTTTAAAACCATGTCAATGTCAACTAATACATTTTTCGTATGTTTCTGCAAACCCATGTCTTTCGTGTGAATAATAAATAATATAAATCCTCTACTGTTGAGACTGAGTGAGCATTTATCCTTTACGAAATCACCCACAGTAAGTAAAAAATCTCAAGTGCACATTATCACTAAAAGGAAGTTATCACTATCGCAAAAGAAAATAAAACTCTTCTGTTTGAAACAAACAGGAGTGTAGCTCTATGTCTAAAGAGATATTGTACAAGAAGGAGCAATAAATCTTTGTAAAATCTGTGATTATTATGGGTACATTCCAGTTGGCACGCAGTTTCTATATTCTACACTTGCTCGAAATATCATATCATGTTTAGAACACGATAGAGGTGTTCTCTAAAGTGAAATAATGAGCACACTAATTGTTTCATATGTTTCAAATTTAGTATTTGTTTTCATTTCTGGCTGGCAGAAATTTCTCGCTCTCTAATCGTGGCTCTAATTGAGATCATTCATCAATTCCAAAGCAATTGCTTAAGAAAGTTTAAAGGACATAGTCTTTGTTCATGTTTCCGGGCTTAGGGCTTAGTGCACTGAGTGTATCTTGATCTACACAGCTTTAATGACACGTGTACGTCTGTATGCGTATTTTAAAGTGTATAAAATAACAATATTCTATTCCTATCTATGGTTGCTTGTCTGATATTCATGGCTCATTTAAGCGCGGAATAAAATGCATTAATTTTTAAACGCATTGCAGTTTGTGTTTAAATCGATGCAATTTTCGCATACAGATTAATAAAACTGATTTTATCATTGATAAATGTAAGACTAAATTTATTGCCCGTATAGAAGTACATGAATTATAAATTAACTGTACTTTTCAGTAATTTGTTACGGTCTCAAATTGTAATGTGGCATAGCTTAAACATATACCATATTGATAAAATTACATATCATTTTAGTAAAATTCCAAAATTATGTAATTGCCATTTCTTACACAGCTAATATGCAATAGAATTCTGTTTACATCAATTCATTTGTCTCACATCTATAGCTAAGTCATAGAGATTGTGTTAAAATGAATTACATCATATGAACACACAATTTGTGTAAATAAATGCTACAATTAATTGAACCAAATTATTTTGGCTTAACATTTTTTGTATTTTGACACTTAATTTGTTTTCGTACTGTCTAATGCCTTTATACATTTGTATGCTGCAGTAGGTCATGTGCAAACTTGACAGTTAGTCATTTTCAACAAATTTTCTCTATTGTATACTTAAGTACCTATTAATTACCTAATAGGTACTTAAGTAATAATAGGAAATTAATTTGCACAGGTAAATCAAATGCAGGAGTGTGGCATCGGCATCATCATCTTTGCACACCTATATAGCTACACACATATTAGAACTAGTGTTAGTGTATATGTACATAATATAATACAGAGCATGTTGTATGAAATATTATTGACGTATATAAAAGTATTTCGTCACATCCGGTGCCACCCTGTCAACCTATAGCTTCAGATTATATTATTTCTACTATCAACCACTGTCCAAATATCACGGTTGAAAAAATTGCAAATTGATAAATAAGGCGACCTGACCTACCTATATTCTGCACATATAAGGATGTATGAATAAGAATAAACAACAACCAGTAGGTAAAACCTAAACCAAACGTTTGTTTTGAATTTATTGCTTTCACCTCAATATGTCATGTACATCTGTCACATTATGTCTCCAACGCTATTCTATTGACAGAACAACGGAGGAAACTCGAGTAAAGTAGAAAACGCTACTTTGTATAAAGTTCTTAACCAGATCACAATGCTTTATACATTAGAGTTTAATACACTTCATATTGTTTTACAATGTACAAACAAATGCGAAGAAAAAGCTTAAATTGCACTTATAGCGAAGAAGGTATAGCTATCTCGTACTTTCAAGACAGGTCAGTCAAGTCAAGCAAGGTTTGACAATTAGGTAGTCAACTACCGACTCTGTTGCTTGTAGTAGTGAACTTGGAAACACATAAAGAATAAACCGGACTGGCGACTGTCGCTTCTCTCTTGAACTGTTTTATGCAGTGTATGATGAACTCATGTACATGACTATTTACTTGCACGTTTTGGCCATTTCATTGAATTTTTAATTCTGCCACTGCCACCTGCAATTATTGTACAAAGAGCTGGCTACGCAAAATATATGCGCTTTATGCGTGTGTAAACAGCGTGGCGACATTTTTTAGTTGACGCATCCTCAGCATACATTGACAAACGCAGTCATAATATTATTTGTATTCAACAGCCCCATCATCATCCTCCAAAGGTCATCACGTTACCTATTTACTTGTAGGTAGTAGAAGTAGAAGTATTTAATTGTACTTTCTTTCCTTCCTATCGCTGGCAGTCCATTAACAAACAATAATAACTACAAATGGATACAATACAAAACAATGCAAAATTTCCTTATGCATTTTTATCTGTATGAACCACCAAACAATACAAAGTGGCTAAGTGCCCACCTTTTTACGAAACTGTTTTTGATGAATGGTATGCAGGTGAAATTGTGTGTCTATTAAAGTCATGCTACTAGTATAATAGGAATAGGCTATTCAAGTTAATACTACTATGTAATAATGTACACACTCACATATAAATTTATTGCCAATGCAATGTACAAAGTGACAATAATATAATACCTTTCTAAGAATTTTACAATCCTACACACACTACACTGTTTCCTTTAAGACATATTGCCTTGCATTGTCGTTTCTAAAATATTTTATTTTTCTTGGATTAGCCGTAAGTCTCGACGAGACACGAGACATAGGTCAATCTGTCGTCTATGTAAACAAATGCTTGTAATGCCTTGGTGGTATTTATTTCTTTTTAAGTTACTTTTACCTACAGTCATGACTCTCTCTCTCCGTCTACGTTACCAAGCAAAGTCATGTCGAAAGTATTGTAATTCAATGAACCTGAGAATCTATAGGTACAGTATCTAATTTCCATAAGCTCAAGTAACGAACAAGCAACCGACTTTCGTTTTATAGTACACTAAATAAAAACGAAACCATCATCCCCTTCTTTCAGATAACGTGTGGTATACTTACCTAATATAACTTTTCATTTTCTAAAACGTACAAATAATTCTCACTCTTACGGTTTCTAATATCAACTCACACCAGTCTACTGTAAAATTGTGTGTGTGTAATAAATTATAAAATTCAAGAACAATTCTCAAGGCATGATTTGTCATAATTTATAATCATCATCGGGAGTTCATACTTCAGTTCACAGAAATGCACATGCATTTCAAGATCGTAATAATAAAACAAACGAACTTCCACAGAGAATACAATTTAATAATATGTTTACCACAGAGAGAGGTTGGATCTACAGCTACAGGCTTAAAGGAAATGCATTTATGCAGCGAAGCAAACGTTGACTTTTGGTTATTGTTAAAGCGTCATCTTGACATAATGCATTCACCAGCGGCTTGTTCGTCGTTATGTTCTGTATGTACAAATATAGAAAATGGGGCCGGTTGTCCAATGCTAACAAAATGGGCAATGAAATAGAAAAGGCACATACGCACACAGGTATATTATAGGTAGGTCATAATAGTAAGTCTACCTGTTCATGAGCTCGTTTGTGAACATATTGTGTATGTATGTCTACCATCTACCTGCACTCTGAAACTTATGCCTACAACAATAAGATTTTCAATTCCATACTATTATATACATTAAGCAATAATACCAGCACGATGAATGTATATGGTTACTTATACTGTGCTCTCTGGCTGGTGTGGTGTCTTGCACAAATAAATATCAAGTTATATACATGTACAAGTGTCAGTATCTGTATAAGGGAAATGTAGGATACGTGTAGTTTCTACAACTACCTCGATTGCATTACAGGCATCGTAGTAAATAGCAGTCTTCAGTCTGTTCTTACTATAAGGTGAATAAATGGAAGGGAATGAGGATATCTAATTCTTATGGACACATGCAGGTTACCTGTACTGCATTGCAATGACTTGGATGGAGGTGCTTCATCCCCCAGCTTATTCATTCTGCTATGTACTGTGTATTAACTACACTGCACCATGCCAAAGAAAGACAGCAACTGACGATAGGTACGGAAAACTCATGATGATGCATCGTGTAACACAATAAGGTAAAAGATTGGCTACACAAGGCGTTGCTGCTTCTCTAATAGCACATAATATTATATTTACAATAATATAATATGGATTTGTGTATGTACTACATGCAGTGCAGTATATATGTCCTATTGCTTTGCAGGTAGAGAGAGAGATATTAGGGAAATCTTACTACTTCTTACAACTGATGAGATACAAGTATTTGGTAGCCAGGTAGAGTAGAGTAAAGGTAAAGCCATGAGTTGTAGTTGTAATGTAAGTTGTTGGTGTGGTGAGTTGAATTGAAGTCGAATATCCTGTTCGAGAGCTTGAGCTCACACAGAAACAACAACCCTTTGAGCTCACATCTATCCAACATCAGATGTTTACGTTGCTGGTCTTCAGAAGCGTTCTACACAGGTAAAACCTAAACAAAGTCAAACAGAATAGGTTGTTGCTTGCTTACCTGTGTACGTGTTGGTTTGAGTTGGCCAGGCTGCTGTTGTGGGACACACATTCGAAGAAGAAGAGTTCTTTTTCTTACCTCAAGTTATAAGATACAGGATAGTAAGAAAATAACGGGATTTCTCACACCAAAATATTGTTTTTCGCCATTCCACATGCTACCCTTGCAACGGACACTTGGACTCCATTGGGACAGACGTTAGACATAAGGAACTCGGTTTACTTTGTGTTTTTGGCAGTTTAGACGAGGGACGGTTGGTCAGGAAGGCAAAGATTTTGTGAGTTGTAAATGTGTGCTAAATATTTTTACAACTGTGCTGTTTTTGTTCTGTGTGAAATGCAATAGTTATTCCATTGTAACGCACTTACACTTCTAAGAGAGATCAGTCGTGTTTTAATGTTTAAAGCAACCCGAAAACTATTTTGTGTGTGAGAAGGATCTGTGGTTCTGTGCACGAAAAATATCACGGAAGGTCTTTGTTGCCGAAAACCACTCGCGTGTATTTAATTTGTTGTTCAGTGTGAATTTGAATACATCAGACGTAAATTATAATTTATTACCATCATTTGACATGTGTCATAGAAAAATTGAATGCTCTGTGCAAACTTTGACTTGACCTCGTCGTTTTCTGTATGTGTGGAAGAAATAACACCTACGAAACCTTGCTTTCTTCACTTTGATCATAAAAGTGATTTATTTCAAGAAAGGCATGGCAGTTGGTGCGCATCAAAATAAGGACGATCCAATTAAGTGATATCTGATGTTTCTGCTACTACATTACGTTGTTGCAATTTCTAAACAGAGGCTATAATGATCACATAATTACTGTGTTGACAAACGGCTCAATTGAGCATAAAGTTGCATTATAATATAATTGCATCGGTGTTTGATTACGATATAATTATATTAATGAGTTTAATACAACATAAACTGACTATGAACGTAAGTTTCGTTGTTGGTTGTGGAAATTAGAACAAAGTTGTGTGCGGATGGACATAAGCTGAAGGAATTGTTGCGAGAAGAAAGAAAAAACAATAAGAAAACTACAGACTTCAACTACCTGTGTGAATCAAACGGGGAGTTGACATTGCATTGCACAGTATTGCATTGTAAATTGGTTTATATGTTATAATTAAAGTTTATAGCATAGCAAGAGCACCTGAACAAAGGAGCAAGCCGGAGCTTGCGTTTATAACACACGTTCTCTCGTACGAAATCATTCTGAAATAAATTCTCATAGAAGAAAAATTGTACAAATAAAAATATTGAAACAAGAACGAAAAATTCTCATGGATGAAGTTCTAAAGTAATCAGCAGAATAATTTATCGATTCAATGTTTATAATAGTTCGTCGGAATACATGAATTTGTTTGTGCTTTTAGCATTTGTATTAGTGCGACGGATTCGCTTGGAGAAATTTACTTTGAAAGTTTATGATTTGATTGGTTACGTAGTATTTGTTTTGCATCAGTAGTGGTTTAACTGTCGCAAACAGTTACAATTCAAAGAATATTGCAACATATCGAACAAATCGGTCGATAATGAGAATGAGACAAGGTACGTGTGTGTGGGATTAGAGATTCTCATGTTTTCCTTTATTGGCTCACGGTTCTTCTAAGTTCTAACACGATTTTAAAATACCAAATACAAAGTAAGTACCTCTTACCTTACCTAGATATTTTATAGTTTCATATTGTGTATAGTTTAAAGTTTTGGATTTTGGATATACTCTGTCTGATTGACTCCATCGCGTTTGTAGACCTGTAGATTGTAATACTGGTATGAATTTGTGTCAGTTTTTTTTTGCTCGCTCGTTGGTTTGGCGTTTGGCTCCTTCACCAACTTATTCCATTGACCAAAATTTTTTCTACGAAACCTACAGAAGATTTCGTATGATCAATCGGCTTTGATAACGAATTGCAGAAGATGTATTTCAATTTACGTACCATGGACTTACAAAATTATATTGCGTATAATAATGAATATAAAATCTTATGCAAATATTTTATATTGAGTAACCAAGTTATGTTATGACTACTTAAATGTATCTTTGCTGATAAAATGTGTAAAATCTGCCGGCTTGCTTTAAAACTCATTTTTGTAGTAGCAGTGATCATTCCCGTGACTGATTAGCTACTCTTAGAAGATTTCGCATAAACTTGAGAAAATCGTGCATTGCGTTTCGTTCGGATGCGTTGTTGCGAAGAACGTTTAACTTCAATTTAAGTCGTGAGCAGTGCATTTTATCATTATCATTATTGATGTAAGTTGCAAGATAGTAGCTCTGTGTGTATGTTATTTGTTTCATGCTTGATTTTGAGTATATCATTAGAAAGAACTGTACTGATTTGAATTATCAGCTAATTGTATAAATAGTACATCCTAGTAATGCAGGCGACTGTTCCAAATAAGCTTTTATTTGCTTTGTACAACCTGCTATGGTAATGTGAGTTCGAAAATAGTCAGAGCACACGGTCTGAAAAATTAGCACATACATTAAACTAATATTATTGTATTGTGTATAGATTCATCTCACACAAACCTAGATGCACTACACAAAATACAAATGGGATGGTGAATCTATGGCGAGTCTGTTTTTGTTGCTAATGTTAGTTTGAATGATGATGGTTGGAGTAGGACATTGTAGCATTAGAAAAGGCTGTGTCAAATCGTTTTTTTCAAGATTTTGTCATTGTGTGTCCCACATGAATGTACCTACTTATATATAATAATATCGCCAGACTGCATATACAGTTTTAATGAATTTCTGTTCTTATATTCAATGTGGGGATTTTAAGTACATAACTCACTATGATTAGCCATTGTTTGAACATCAGTTTTTTCTACATGATTAAATGATTACATGTGCCACGTCTGTGTGACATATCATGTAGTACTATACATAAAGTGCAGTCTCTTGTGGGTTGATAAAGAATATATTTTTCTTATCTAGATTTCATTCCTAACTGTTGAGTACCTACATTTAATAAGGATTCAAACAGTTTCCATAAAACGATTTTTTCTTTGTGGAATCTGTTCATTTGTGTAATGAATGTGAATTTATATTTCTCATACTGATTAGTAAGATAGTAAATAATATACATTTATGTGTGTAGAAAGGTTGAATATTTTCTTTGGATGCACAGGGAACGTAGGCAAGCCGTAAAACATTTTTTTACTACTGTTGTGCATAACTAGGGAATCTTTTATGTTGCGTTCTTGCGTTAATCTGTTTCGCAATGTAATGATATAGAAGATGTAAAATGCAGACTCAACAAAATAACATCGTACGAAATGAGGAAGAGCAAGAAAATTTTTACGACAAAGCTTGTTATGCTTCAAATTTTGCCATGTGGGTTTTATGAACACAAAATTATTATTCTTGCTTAAATGTACTGTTGTCTATTAAGTACTCGACCATACGGTTTATTGTGCGTTTCCACATACCTAGATATATTACGTGGCATACCTGTATCTTTCGTATAATTTGATTTACAAAGAAAATAATAAGTATTCATCTGTAAACCAGGCTAGATAGTATACACAAAATATGAAGAGGTAATAATATTTCACTCAGATATACCTACCCAGACATTTTCAATTTTATTACCATATAACTACAAGCATACTGACATAACCTGAGATTGTCTTACAAGATTCAAAAATGTAATGGGTATTGTCTACACATATTTCAAAGGTAGCACTTACAAATATTTGTATTGCTTAACTACTTGTATTATTACAGAACAATAGATGAGGTTATCTGTTGGAGACCTGGTTTGATTTTAGTACCTGCAGATACATCGCTATCCAAAATAAGGATGAATACTAAAGTATTGACAATTGATATAGGCATAAGGTAGAAATATTGTGTCAATACAGAACCGCGTGTTTTGCTTACAGTTATTTTCCAAGTGGCCAAGTTTCAGGTAATGGTTGATCAGTTCAAGGTACTATAACAAAATAAGTCTCTGAATGTTCAGGAAATTTCCTTGATAATGATATTTCTTTGGAAGTCAGGGAAGTCACAGGTAGGTCACAGGCAAGTTGTAAATAATATACCTGTACATTCCTAGTACTACGGATGTCACAGTCATGGGTATATCTGTATTTCAGTTAGTTTCATTGTAAACTGATGTTAGACAACCGGTGACCCAGATTCGGCGGAGTTTTCCAGTTGTGTTACTTAAATACAGCCCAGGTAGAACAAATTTGTTTACCTTTCCAAGGCTCTATAATAACTTTGGTTATCCTTTGGCTTATAGATTTGTGTATTTTATAGTGTGCCGTATTTACATTGTAAATGCAGGTAGGTTTATTCTTGTTGTTGCTTTCGGGTTAAGATTCTTCGACTGTGAAATTCATTTCTACTTAACTTCTCTGTCCTTTGGCTCCCAACGAAAGCAAGTTAAGAAATTTCTCACTAATGGAACTCAGTTAATCATTTCAACCATCAAAGATAATTTATTGAAATTAGTACAACACAAGTAATAAAAATTAGAATGAAGAGAAACAACGTTTTTAACTGAGTTGTCGAAGCGATGACAATCTGAACATGATCTGAGGAGGCAACCGTAGACTGTAAATAACTTTTGTATATGAGGTAATGGAGTCATTGACGTGGGAAGACGTTTATATGAAATTGCACAACTAGACAACTACCTACTGAGCTATACTTACTCAGAATACCTACTGTGATCAAGTACAAAGAAACTCGTCCATGCATACTATACAAAACCTCTGTTTGTGAATCACTAAATACATAGAGTTAGTATGTAGTAATGTAATACATATAGGCGTGGAGGGAAATACAGACATTTTTTATACGAAATAGCAATGGCCTTAACGATAGCAAGTTCCTTATGTTTACTTGAAACGGATATTATTTGTAACAACAAAAACAAACCTCCCCCCATCAATCCTTATTAAAGATCGCATCTAAATGAAATCCAAATATAAACCAGTTACTTGGGTCGCTTATTATGCCAGTTATTTCCACTGCTGAAAAATTAAAATACTAATAATTAATCTGTAAAATAAAAATATTCAGGTTCATCTTGCATAATGTAGTCATTTGTATGTTTAAAAATTCATCTGTATACCTTAAAGCATAAAGCTACTTGAACATAAATGTTAAGAAATTGTCTCCAGTAAAGAACTTAGGAAAATAAAGGTTTGTAAACGTGACACATGACACATGCTAAAAATTAATTTGGTAGTATAGATGAATTGTTTTAAGCTTTAAGTTTATTTATAGATACTCTTTGTTAAGATAAGGTCGCAGCACAATTACTTATATGGTTGGTAGCGTGTATAGAGTTTGCCTGTTATAAAAAGCAGGGTAGAAAGTACGGCACTTGACCTTTAATTCATTGACACTAGAGATATCCTTTCTACTCGTTCAACTTACTGAACTTACTGTCTTACCTGTCAGTATCCTCTCTGTTTATGAATTATTCATATTTTTCTATACATCTTTTTTTACTGTGTACTGCATGCATTATCTGTATATTTTACGTATGCCCTATGTTCATATATTTTGTCTATTAGTATTACAATACAAACAATTCAAATTCCTGTAAAACCGTTTTGAATTTCATTGGCACAATTCTGTTACAAATATTGCTTCGTAGTACTTATGTATCTAAAGCAAATATTCTGAAGCCATTAATTAGCATAGAGATCACCCTGTTGTGTTTGCTTTTGCACCGACGAATTGTAAAGGCCAAATTGTACCTGCAAACATGTAGGTTGGAAATATGAGTAATATACTGTGACTATTCACGTAAGCATGTAGGTATTTAAACATGGTTGCAAAATACTGTTGTGTGACATATGTATATCGTAACGAGATTTCAATCCATATTTTATGCATATGTGAGTGGCTAATATGGCAATTGACATCTTTTGCTCAAAATTAGAGTTCTCTGCCGTAGTAACTGTAATATTTGTATTTGCTCTGACGTAAGTCTTAGAACGTAGTCCATGAAACAAAATTAGAAAGTTGATAAACTAAGAGTAAAAAATAAGCTACCAGATCTCTTTATGGTGTTTGAATATTCTGACATCCACCAACTCGCCAAAATTTTTAACTGCATTCACTTGCACCTTTCCTTATGTGTATTGCTATCAAATTTTTATTTCTAATTTCACCATCCTTTGAGCTCAATCATACAATTATAGAAATATTCCACGTTAATGAAGTAAGTGAGAAGGGAGGATGAATATTTAATGAACAGTAAGTAGATAAACGTGTAGTAGTAGTACTGCACAGCTATTTTTGAATGCTAAATAATATGGAAACAAAACGTGAACGTGAGCAGCCCAAATCTCATTTCTTTATTGACGTGGAACACTTTTCATGATTGATTATACATTGTAGGAGCTATAGCTAGGTATACATAAGCAGAAGTGTAGATTCCCAAAGAAAATAAAGATTAGAAATAGATGAAGAACACATTAAATTATCACCTTTGCATTGCATTGCAGCGATAATATGTTAACTGACTATCATTAATGAAGTCTGGTCGTGATGAAAAGGTTTTGAACTTCAACTTTGCCATTGCATCAGTTAATTAAAAAGAACGTTTTGCAGATAGAACACAGTACATTTATTTTGCTTTTAATTCCTATACAATACTAAATTTTATTATTCTTGACATCAATAATTGTGCTTTACGACAGGGAATTGGCAGAGATGGTAAATGTGATGCATTACCCTTGCCTCGCTTGTGAATATAATAATAGGGACAGCAAGGCATGAGTCTGCTAAATCTAGGGAATCAATCAAACCATAAAAAATCAATGTCGCTCTCATCATTGCGTGTGTTCTGCTTTATGAAACAAACACAGTTGAACTGTAAACATTAAAATATACATTTTTCATGTTGTGAATTTGCCATTAAAAATTGATTAGTTCACACAACCATATAAACGCATAAGAATGAAAAGGTGGATGCTCCACCACAGCTTTTTAAAGCAAGGTGACCATTCATTCTCTCTCTCTTCGCATTAATAATATATTAGTTTAGTGCAATAAGTTAAGTGTACATAAAATAAAATATATCTCATATCACAAGTTACTTAGCAAATTCAATAGTTTTGTTTAAAGAAATATCTGATTGAGGGATGAGATGAAGTACAGATGAGAAATGCAGATATGAAAAAGAAGAAGAAGATAGATACTTATGAGATGCATTGCTATACAAGAAGGGCAGGCCAACAGATTTCAAGTTTGAATGATGTATACAAATAACAAAGTACCTTATAGTAGCAGTATAGGAATATTGTAGTAGAACCTTTCTTGTAATCAAAATGAGAGACTCGTCTTGTGAGTGACTCTCAAACCAAATCAAGTCAAGTTGGTTTGGTGCTCTACTTACTTATTGCAATACAGTTCTTTGCGAACAGCTAGTTTGACGTATATTTTACAAGAAGAACCAGTAAAGAAAGCAACGATGTTACTGCTGCTGCTTGTACAACTTGCTATACCAATTCAGAAGTATAACATTGGAAGCTATACAGAAAAAAGAATTATCTGTACAGCAATTATAAGAATTCTGTAGAGTACACATGTAAGTATGACGCTTCGTTTATTCGCGAGGTTACTCTTTGGTCACTCAATTTCTTTACTATACTTCTTTCTTGTTGTGGTTCATCTTCATAAAAGTTGTAGATCTACTAGCTGCTGTTATTAGTGAGCTGGTAATACTATTTGATTTCATGGAGAGATTGCGTCTCGGTTACTAACCTACCATTCAACTCACAAATGCACCAACTACTATCTCCACTGAATTAAAATTTCATGCATGCAAGGGCAAATCTTGGAAGATTTTCTTGTTTCAAGGGTCGCGTAGTAAACGTACTAACATTCTGCAGTCATATTCTGTAAACAATAACAATTAAGTAGGTACTAACTCAATATGAAAATCATTTTTATATATGTGATGAGAAAATGTAACACGAAGTATCATATAGCTCTAAAGGTATCGTTTAACATTAAATCAATGAAACAGCTACATAGAATTAACAATTAAGAGAATGCAAAATGGTAAATACAGAAAGACCTGTTATTGTGCATTGGGTAAGTTCACAGTGCCGTCGTGGTGCATACAAGTGTTTTTTTCTTTGAATTATCAAATTTGATTGTCATTTCTGATTACTTAATTATAAGATGTAGGCTTTGAGTCATTCGATACTAATGTGATCAATAAAGGCATCAAATGCATTCAAAACTTGTTTACTTTACTAATTTTTGTCTCACTGCCTATTTAATTTTAACAAGATACATAACACAATTATATTACTGGTAATTCACACCTGAGTGTTATTCAAGGAAAATGATTGAATAAGTAGGCATTTGTTAGTAAACTGGTTCGAATCCAAAATATAATACTGAATTAATAACATTGACGCAAGTAGTCGAATAACGAACACAATTACAGAATTAGTTGACATTTTCTTTCGGATGAAATGTTAACACTGACTGTGCAATCTTGTCAGTTATAGGTACACATAGGTAAATGAATGGATATTTACGGTACGATATACGAATGTAGCCCTTACACTGAAAATTGTAAAGGAAATGGGTTTGTGCTTATTTCGATACAATAAAAGTCTTATAAACCGAGGAAAGACTAACTGACAGTGTCTTAAGTCTGGCTTGGCAGGTCACGACATTTCCTTTTATTACAGAAATAGAATGAGGAACAGACAAATGTAAGATTGTCAAGGATGCTATGTATAGCTCCAAACCCGTTATTTCCTTTGCTTCTAATCGATTTCTGTATAGTTAAACTTTAGTGTAATGCATTGTACAGAGTTCCTCAGATGGTTTGAGTTTCAAGCGTATCATGTTCTACAGCACAAGTTACTCAATAGAAGTGCAATCTTATACTATATTATTTATAAATACAAATTACAATGCTAGGATAGTATATATAGTAATGTAAATACCACGGTGAGTTAAGTTAACCCCTGGTATCAATTTACGGTGTGCTTAGTTTGGATGGATATGACTATGACCAGTAATTATTGTTCGTACTGCTTCTGCTTACTTGTAAATACAAATATAAAACTTGTTAGGTCTTATTGTGAGTTCAGGTAGAGCAAATGAGTTTGAAATTCATTTCAAGTATTGTTTATCCTACTATACAGAACAATTTGCAATACGATGGTTTTGTTTTGTGACCCAGCCCACGTACTAGCACGTTGTATGGCAAAACGCAATCAACGAAGCAAAGAGTGGTTAAAAGAAGATGTTTTCTATTCACGATGATGCATGATTGTGGTAGAAGACTAATTCAACTTCAATTTAACTCACTGCGAATGTCAAAACAATTGATCTCTGACTTCGGATGATGATGAGGCTTAAGACAAATACAAAGGATACAAAATAATTCAAAATATGCACATACGTGAACGACTTACCCTTTTCTAAATAAGAGCCGCGTGTGTGTAGGCATTAGGCATTGGCCACACTATCTAACAAATGCACGTTCTCAGTAACCGTTACTATCCTTAATTGAAATAGCACATGGACGATATACGCATGTTAAGCCGATAATATAGTATTATGTCTTCAGGTATGTCTTTCAGATGTCGGCTTAAGGTTAAAGACGCTACAAATATCATGAGGATCAACCGACCTAACATACTGCACGGTTGAGCTGTTCCTTCATTTGTTCATTTTGAGGTTAGATTCGAAACACGAGCGAAATTCAGTCTTTTGAGAAACGGTCTTACAAACGCTTGTGGAATATCATTACGCTAATGTAAACACAAACTATACAGATAAATTTAAACAAATAAATGTATCTATCTTGGTAAAAAAAAGCTCTTTACAAAATTACATTTGCACTTTCTTTTTCAATTTTACAGTCAATAATTTATAGACTCAATATTTGACAAAAATTTTGTTTCACTCTTGAACTCCTGAATATTTTGCTCTTTCTAGTTTTACATTTTAATTTTAATATGTTGTAGGTCAATGGAGAGCACATTTTTCAATGATAAACTTTTCAAGTGAATGTAAAAAATGATTTTGCTGTAAGAAAGCAAATGAAGCTCAATATATAATGCACTTGTGTGGCATACTCTCCCAATTTTGTTATTTAGAATTCATGTACCACCAATTCAAGTTAAAATTCAAGTTATTAGGTGTCTGTTTTTATCTTTTTAATGTCAACCAGCCACGGTAGCAATGCATTCTGCATTCTCAAGCGACTTTCTTCTTCAATACACTTGTTATTGGGTGGAAATTACCATTAATAGTAAATATGCAGTATAAGTATAGCTAATATAGTTGGAAGACCGGTGTAAAATTGCAAAATATTAAAAAGTTGGGTCTAATTGCAGTTTATTGAATGCTGAGACTACTTGAAGTTGCACTTAGTGCATTCTTTTAAGTAGTTGATGAACGTGTTGAGCATTGTCCAGCCGGTCTTTAATTGCGAAATAGTTCTGTCAGCCCATAAAATCTCTAATGTTGATTTGAACGATACAAAAATACGTGAGTGGATAAGTAACTGGTGCTACATAGTTGCACCACTACAGAATCACCCATCTTCATCATCATTAATTTCTAGGAATTCTCGATATTCATATCTTGATAAAAGTAGTTTCTGCATGGTTCTAAATGAGGAAAGTGGCGGACAAGAAGTAATGATAGTTAATTTTTCCTCATGTAGTAAAAGAAAGGACAAAACGTGGCTGTAGCACGCTCTGCATGGCAAGCATGATAAAATATCATCTAAACATATATGCCTTCCAAACACTGATTTTAGTACAAAGATCATGCTTGGATTTATAGAGAAAATCTCTAAATTCTGTATTCAAACTGCTCAATGGCCTATTTCATTGAAGAGTCGGTTCAGTTTTCTCACATCGTGTGTAGAAAACTAGCTGGACTGGTAAAGTGTGCTCGATGCACTAAAAAAGGCAATGCCTTGCTTTTGCGTGGCTTGTTTGAGAAATTATAAGTACAAACTAGACACTTTAAACAGACACATACAGTATGTAGTATACTAAAGTCGCAGAATACCAGTCAGTACACAAATACAATAAAAATATTCTATTAGATGTACCACGTACAATGTATCTGTACTTATAAATGTTCTCTTAATACCTCAACCACTTATATTATGAACTCTTACAACAACGTGTAGCACCAGTGCAGTATTTTGTATGCATTTATTATTGTAAAGGTCTCTTACCGTCTTACAACCAATAGAACATTCTTCCTCTCTCTCTCTCTGTATGCTTCACTCACCTTCCTTCCTTATTATTCCATTTGAATTCGAATGCATGTAAGTACATTCCTAGTATTCCTTTTATGTTTCTCAACTACCCATAAGATTCACTCAAGTTCTATACACCATCAGCAGCATCCATGCAATTATATAGGTACGTAGTATTGCCACTTACACTCAGGATGTGGGAAATACCTGAATAAGTTGACTTTATCTATTCCTTGATCTTTCCATACATTTTATATCTGATTTCTGTCAGTTGTTTCGTTTCCCAAAACAAGATCCAGTCTTCACTTCAGTCAGTTCAATGCTCAGAGGCTTGGCATGGCAGACTAAAGACGTAATAGTTATGTTGCTTTTTTAAGTTCATTGTAGCTAGTAGCTACTGTGTATACTATACATATGTATGTTCATTTCGCTACGTAAAATTGTAAAGTTATTACCAATAATAGTTATGTCCAGTAGAATTTCTTTCGTTTAACTGGCTTGCCTACTTCTGACAGAATATTCTGTTAGATGCAACTCATAAAGGCAGATTTTTAACATAAGAACGACTTTTGAAGCCAATGCACCGTCAATTTTCACATTATTCATTAAGACAACTAAGTGCGGACGTGAGAGTTCACTCGAAAGTTACAATACGTAGAGAGCATCTTGTAGCTTCATCCATCCCGATCATAAATCAACCACTCATTGATACATTGTGTTTTTTAATGTTCAGCATAGAAAAGATATTATATTTATACTTTTTAATAGGAGTGGGTAACACAGCGTAATATTATATTAGTAGTGCTATTATTACCTACAGTTGTAGAACAGTCGTAACATTTTATACCTAATAGAACATTAATTAATTTCACACACACAGTATACAGTAATGAGCTAAAAATATATTATGTGAATAGGTCTAGCGTACAAGAATACTACAAAACGATGCGTAGCTCATTTTGTTATGCATTTTTTCATTCGGGTGAAGAATTGTGCATTGGTTTGCTACACACAACGGAGAAACCCCAAGGATGATTTACATAGTAGTTTAGCTTACAGTTTAGTATTAACAATTACTGAAAACAATGTTAATAATACATTAGTGAACTCTTTGTTTTGATATTTTTAGTTTTTCATTTTCTCTATATTTCTTTCTGTTCAATGTTCATTTAACAGTACTACATCGATCAAGGCGCCATTTTTCATGTCCAAACATGTGGATGAATGCCTGAGAATGAGAATGGCTGCTAATTGTTTATACTTACCATATTATGTGCGTTACTAGTATAGCATGACACGTTTATATTTCTATACGAAGGGATGAAACCTCAAGAACAACGAGACGAGAGTATAAGTAAAAGGATTAAGCACAATCAGCAGTCTCGAGCAAGTCTCGACTCTCGACTGCGTGAATGTGGGTAGAAGACGAAGGTAGGAAGTAGGCATTATGCATGCATGTCCACGGAAAATATTTTCATATTTTTTCCGTTGTTCAAATTCTTTGTTCTCCAACTCGAACGATAATAATGCGCTTAAAAGAACATTATTTAGCGTTTTGGTTTAAGTGCCGAATTCTATGTTGAATACTAAAGGTATGGGCGCTTTTGTGTTTATGGGAGGCATGGTACTCGGTACGTGTGGCTTAATGTGTAATAATAATATGGTGTTTTAATGGTTCTTTACTCATCCAGCCACAATTGCAAGTGCTGTATTAAATACCGACTTAAGATCTATTAAGCTTGACATAACTGTTTCCTTCAGGCTGTTTAAACTACTCGCACCATTGCATTATTCTACGCAGTGGACTTGTCGTAATCTTAAATACATACGTAATACCTACCTACACGTACATAAGTAGGCAATCGTAATGTGAGCAAACACATTTTTCCATTTTTTACTACATGCTTTGTGTAATGCGTAAATAATTTTTGAAATACTAAACTACCTTCACATAAACATATTATTCGAACACACCACAAATACGGCTGTAGGTCACGCTTAGAGCATTAGAGTTTAATGCAAATTTTCACAAATTTTAGATCTGTACAGTTGTTTCCTACTAGCAGTGTCATTTCAATAGTGTACAAGTTGAAATATTAACTTAACATTTCTCTTCAGTGAACAATGCTTTCTGGTAGTTCAAAATATTCTCTCTGACAGATCCTTTATGTATTAGCAGCTATTTCATCTCATTTCCTAAGTTCAGTATTTTTAGCAATCACTGTAGACGCAATTTGGACAATTTTGCATAAACAAAATTGAATTGGACGACTGTTTTCGTAAAATGTATTTCAGATTATTTGATTTATTATAGGAGTTTTGTAGGTGGATATTTTTTGATATAAAATAGTAAATAAAATAGTTATTATTATTAGATTATCATATTATTATTAAAAGTTGCTCTTTCGCCGAAAAACATTGAAGAACAACCGTGAAATAATTTGGAATTTATTCATCCGCATGTATCACATTGACCACAAAAATAAGTACGCGAACTAAAATTTCGTGCGACATAAGATATAGAAAATATTTACAGAAGTTTCTTATAAACATAATTTTAATATGTAGTAAATAACTAATGCGGACCTGTCATATTTTATTTGTTCATAAATAGTATCGACCTACCTCTGCTATCAGTGAGAATTTATGGCAAATTGGATTTAGTGGTATGACTGTGTGGGGCTTCCATTAGTGTCGGAACCATGGAATTATTAACATTTTTTCTGCTAAATTAATACCTATCCAGACTATTTATCTACTTTTTGTTCCTATTATAAATGATTTCGAATCTGCATAGACATGCTCCCCAACTTGGATATCTCTTACACAGGTAATTCTCATGCCTGTACATTTACATGATTACGTGATTACATGCTTTCAGGTGGGAGGTCGGTAAATAGAATTATAAGTCTTTGTGTATTTTGGTAGCATGGTTCATTTACGCATGTTCTCGCTTATTCCATGCATCTTTCGTACGGGTGGTAAGTTAACTAACATAAATTGAATACCTTTGTACCTGTTCCTGTGCATACTTTATGTTGTGGAAATAACTTTGCACAAAAACTCGCACCTTTTAAGACGTGACTGTACCTATATATTACAATTTCATTGTACATGTACATTAGAGGTATATTGCTGCTTTAACATCCTTAGAAGACCTATAGTAGTCAATTGGTAATGAAATTACTAATTCTGGCATTAGTTTACCTATTGATCCTTTTACGACTTTGAGGTTTGAGTAGTCTACTTAGGTACTACGTACCAATTTGTGCGGAGTATTTATGTAAGATTTTTTTGTTTCTAGATTTTCTATGCATATGAATTTCTTAGTTAGTTATTTGGGAGTTTGCTGTATGCGTCTAAAGAATTTAGGTATGTGTACTTGACGAACACCTTTATAAAACAGTAATGTCTGTCACAAACTTAATTAACCGTTGTGTTAGAAAACCCCACAAGAGCATTATTACAAATGCCACATTACTATGCCGCGTTATGAATTATGAATGACCCTAATTTCCTTACGTATTCTCATGGGAAGTCGTTGCAAATACTTTCGAGGTACAAAGGAAGCCGAATTTTTTTCCTTGTCAGATTAAAGTCATCATCGTTATTACCCAGTCAGTTGTCTTAACGAAAGTAGGTTTGCTTGCATTTTATAACAGCAAATGGCTTTCGGAGCTATTCAAATTTAATAGTCCCATGTTGTTTTCTAAGTATGACTAAAAAGAACAAAAATAACGGTTTCCTTTAGTAAATAATTAAACTTATTACTGCAATATTTACCTAGACATTTGATCCACTTGCTGTAAGACTATTAAACTAGATAGGTCTGTAATTATGGTTGTTCATTTATTTTATTTCTTATATGTGTGACTGCTAGAATTGTTGCTATTGCATTATGTAGGAATTTACCTACTTGCTATGCCTGATAATCCAATCCGTGTAATGTGATCTGAACTACCTAATCTGTTGGAAATAATTTTTTAATTGTACACACTTCAAGTGAGTATTTTTTATCAGATGATGATATAATAGTGCAATGCACATGGAGCACAATTCAAAACATGGTGTTAGCGTTTTAAGTATAGTAAAGTAGATCATGAGCGAAACGATGCAGGAAGCAAATGAATTCTTTCTTACAGGAGTTCTGATTTTGATAAAGCATAAGCACTCTAAAATATAACAACACACAAAGGCTCAAACTCATTTCTACAAGTAACTATCTATATTGATTCAATTCGTTACATCACGAATTTATTCGACTCTTGAGACTCTTGTTGATATAATATCTGTATAGTGCTTCATCATAATAATAAGTAATCAATGCAGGTACAGATATAGACAAAGAATTTGTAGTGACTACTGTAGCTGTGTGGAGGAAAGGTACCTATATATATATAAAATGTACTGTCTGTTTGTGGTAGGCTGCTATGAGAAAAGTAATCTTGAAAAAGTACCTAGAGTGGTAACTCATGCTTTTGTATCTTGAATTACCTAAGCATTAAGTACATTTAAAGATGCATTATCAGCATACAACAACATCACTCCTCCTGTTGCACAACAAGATAGTAAATATGAAAATCCAGTTAGTAAGTTAACTATGTATATCTAATGGGATTGGCTTTTATTCCACATTTTTTTCTCACAGGTAATAAATGCAATACAAGTTTTACTTTTTACACAATTCAGTAAAGAGAAGGGTCTGGAAAGGAATGAATAATATTGCTGGTATTTTACTGTCTGTGCTACTGTTATCTGTACATATTAATTTTATTAACTGAATGATGTGGTAAGTAATAGCTGAGGAAGTGCACGCTTATTATAACATTAGCTATACTAAACCTTATTACTATTAACAAATGCAGCTAAAATATTATTGCAATATGTAAATTTACTACAATCAAAGTAACACTACTTGCTTTGTAACATTTAATCTTGTTGTAGTTCAGGATAGGGAATTTCTCTCGTCATTTAACTCTCAGTTCTATTTAACATAGCGTCATGTAGACACAGTCATGATAAAAGTCATGAACGATTGTCATTTTTGCCTCATTAAATTACTATTGTTATTTAGCTGTGGTGCTACAGTATGCTGTGTGTGATTCTATTGTGGACGTGGACACAACTTTTAAAGCATAATCGGAATCCCATAACAATTGCGCAAAAACTACACTACTACTATATTATTAATATTATTCAGTAGTATAAAAGCGAGTACTAGTACACTTGGGTATTAAGTAAGCAACAAGACAGCACAGTTGCACAGATAGCGTCAACATACCTAGGCAATAATTTTTAACAAATAAATAAGCATGTATATCTTTTATGGTGTAATAAATAGTAACACCTATACCTAAAAAGCACGGCTAAGTAAGAAATAATACAATAATGTGTTAGAATAAACAATCAAGTCGTATTTCATACTTTATGTATGGTCATTGCGTTCAAATATTTTTTATTAAGACTTAAGAATGCATTTATGCACATTGCATTGTGGTTACCTTTATTAAAAGGTTTTCTGTCATCCAAAAATCTATAAAGTGATACTGCGACAGACAATGAATGTCTAATACTGTGTTTACCGGCTTATACAGTACAGTCGATATCTGTAAAAATAGAATAATGGAATAGAATAATTCTTTCATTAAATATGCATAAGCAGAAATAATTTTCCATTCAAGAGTACAAATTCGAGAACAGCACACTAAAATCCTTTCATCCATTCCATTTCTTGCAGGCTCAGATATTGTTCATGCAATAAGGTATTTCGATATTGTTGCCTGCAGAGACTGCGTGAATACTACAATACATTTAGTTATAGTAAAAGTTTTTAAGTTCGACTGACGTATATGGAAGATTTTACAATAAACGTGACAGCGAGGAGGTAGAGAAAAGTAAAGATTCGCTGTGTACAAAGGTATCAAAATAATTCTAGTACTTATTCTTTTGTTACTGCCCACTTTGTTTAAGAAACTGTAGGCGTACGAGGCAGAGATTCAACGTAATTCCACTTTTTCTCATTATATGAGATTCATAATCACAACGCTACATCTCCAATGCAAGCCAACAAGTTTTAATGCTTTTATAGCAACAAAACTTTAACACCTCAATGATAACTGCAAGTACTTATTGCCGGATTAGCCAATTTTCAAGAGAAAGTGTCCAAAATCCAGTTCAACAATTCTTACTGTTAGAGAGATGATATACTACTACTACTACGAAACACTAAAAAATTAGTAGCAACAGATTTACTGCCCAGTATATTAACTCAATGATGTGTAGCATGTAGCAAACGGTATTTTTTCAAATGATATTATGCGCACCTTGTATTGTGTACCATAACAAGTAAATATTCTACAAACCTAATTATTGTATGAACAATAGATTCATTTTTTGTGTAAAAAATAATTCTGGTGTGTACACAGTGAAAAAACTCAAATTACGTGATTCCTATGCGATAGATCTTGATTATAATATCTGCTTAGGCATAACAAATTACACTACAACTGACACTGTTTAAATAACAAAAAAATTCTACATAGTTAATGCGTGGTTTATTACATAAATATAGTCACGCGTTTAATATGTTTGTAAATGAATAAATAAGGAGAAACATGCTGTGCTGTGCTGATTTCATATTTGTATTAGCATAGGGTGTTTGAAATGCAATGCATGGATCAATATAATAAGAAGAACATGACTATAACTGTAAATAAAGTGGCAGAGAAATATTGTTTGTACAATTTCGTGTTTCTACTCTATAAAGATAATTAATATTTTATTTGATGTAAGAAATGAGTTGAGAGTAAATGAAGCGAAAATAATCAATGTTACAGTAGAATGTGCATTTTCCAATAGAGTTTCTGGTTGAATGGTTAGTTAATAATAATCAAGAGGAGAAATCTTCATGAGAAGTATGTTTAAATGACTTTTCACCCCATCATCACATCCCTTAGAGCTGTTCGAATTACAATTATTACCATTACCTACTTAACCCTTTATTATGACTGAGGTATAATCTGTGTTGTTTATATACTTGTGGTTGCCTGTCTCTAGTTGTCAAACAGCAAATTAGCCTTTGCTTCTGAATTCTGACGATCTCCTGTTTCCCATCATCATGTCTACTCGTAGAATAAAATCATTCTCAGCATAAATAGAAAACTTGATTGAAATATTGGGAAAGTGATTGGACAAACGAGTGTGATGTGGTGTGGCGTTTCCTAAGCAGACATCCATCCCATTCTCGTTTTAAGTAATGAAACACACAACAGTCCACCAAAGAGAGAACACAGATTGATTTCGTTTTTCACCTTGTTTTCTTTCTGTCACACGGATGGGCCTTTGCATTGCTCGAGTCCACTTCTTATAAGAGCACACACTTGATCAGTCACTTGATGGCTTTTGGCTTCATGTTGGCACCTTTCCCAGTGGATAAACTTAAAGACAATGAGAATTCGTGCAAGTACAAATCTGTGCATGCATGCACGCTCGTCGCATAACATCAGACATCAAACTGTTCTAATAGGTTATCGTTCTCATCATGTAAACATCTCACAACTTCCACCAAACAGTTCAGTACAATAAGACTACACTACAAGTTAAATGTATTGTTCTCTTTATAAGCACACATTATAGTTTGAATCTGTGTTTTCTCAAGTTCCCATATCGTATGCAGTTCATTCATTGCTGCGAATATATTTTTTGTTCACAGAAAAAAGATGGTAATTAGCTAAACGATCAATTTGGATAAACAGGATTTAATTGAATGTGAACATCATTTTTGTATAATGTTTTTCTGGATTTTTTAACGGTTAACTAGGATTTTGTAGATTGTCCATAACGAACCGTTCTTCCAAGTGGTAAAAATAGTTGTCATTTTAAAAATATTAAACAAAAATGAATTGAATTTGACGACGATTTTTGCAAAATGTTTTACTGAATTATTTTGATAGCTACCGGTTTAAGTAGATATAATTGATACCAATACCATGTGTGTCTGATAGTCTAATATTGTTGCAATATCGGTGATTCATGAATAAAATCAGATTAATAAAATGAAAATTCTCTTTCAAACACACAGTAAAAATATTAACTCGTAAAAACTTCTATTCTACCATCCTTTTTGATTCATTTGTTGCCCTCAGGACAAATTTCACGTTGATTTTCTTTGAGCAGTTAACATCTGCAATTATTATGTTGAACATAATTTGGACACAGCAACAGCTTCATAATTTAGGATTAAAAGTTAATAAAAGGTCGCATTGAATTTTGAATTTATGTAGAAGGATGGAAGTTAGTAGTAGTTAATGTAATGGTACGTGTAGCATTTTGCATGTATTGTATGGTATCATTAGTGTATAGCAATTTCATTTCGTTCTCATTTCTTATACATTTATTACACACACACCTACTAAAGGTTCATCTAAGCAGAGTCTTGTAGTAGAGGTGCAGTTATTACTTCAATCTACATCTCGTAAAAGAATTTCGGCTACACAATTTGCATGCACGTGCAATAGTTGAGATGCTAGAGTACATTGTAATGAATGGTATAATATTGCTTACACTTAACAGTTCATTCTGTGCAGTTATTTGAATGTTATGTTCCATGTAGTTAGTATTTGAATGTGGGTGTGTTTCAGGATCAAGATCAGTGGAACAAATAATGGCCTGTAGTGTAATTCAGTGAAGTACACAAGCATCTCCTACAAGGAGTTAAATGTTTTATGGTAACAAATTACAAATATGCGTGTACGTGTAGAAAATCGGGAAATCGCCCTATGGTATATAAACTCCTTATAAATACCAGTAATGACCATGTAAAGACTAAAAACATAATAGCATTCCACAGAGTATAAAATACAAAAGATCTCCGTGGCTTATTGCTGATTGCTTCTAATCAAATTTCTTCCAAGCCATTCGATGATGGTTTGAAGTATACCAGGAGCTTTTTACTACAAACATTTACCTACTACTACTACTACTACTACATGTCTTGTCTATGTATATTGACTTGAACATTGAATTTCGCACTAGATGATGATAGTAAACATATGAAATTGTATTGTATAGCATTTAGCTACGGTAAGTGTCTGTAAAGTGGGAACAGTACGATGTATTATTGTAGTGGTACAGTATAGTGTGTGTGTGTGTTTGAGTATTCTAACTGACGAGACGACACACATCTTTTGCATTTTCTATACTGTCTGTCTGTATGGTGAAGAAAGAAATGAGTTTTGTATGAATGAATGACTGTGCCGACAAGAAGTGTACCATAAATCTAGGAAAAAACAAAGGTGTGGTCAACAAGCATGGAATAGAAAGAAGAGTTACTTTGTTCACTATTCAATTCATTTCTCATAGCTTATAGTCATGCAACTTTGCATCGCACTGCATTATTGTACGTTTAAACGCAAATCATTGTCAGTGAAGAACTGTATTTGTATTCTTGCTGTGATATTAGTACTACCATGTGTATACATCGTATATGCTGTACTTGTGGGGTGTCTTGTCTTCAAGAATATGGTCAGTAGGTCCTCAAATTGCTAATATGCTGACTAATACAATATAAAGTAATACTAGGCCAAAGCTTATTACCTATATAGACATAATAGTAATATGTATGAAGTATACACACATTTTATTAGCACCAAACCTATGTTTACTCGTAACTCGTAGAAAAATCGCTAATGTATACGGTATGTCTGTACTTAGCGAGTTTCGTGAAGTTCATATGGAAGAAAGGATATGAATGAGATGAAGAGTCTTCTTCTTCTTCTTGACTCATCTCAACCAAACTGTACACACGTCAAGCTAAAATAAGTACTAGAAAGGTATGTGCTATGTTGTTTGTATAGTCAATGCTTATTAGAACTATGTCTATAATATATACGAATGAATCGTTTGAGTTTTTTTACTTAATCAAAATCTTGTATGCCAAACCATCGAGGTTTATTCCACCTGCATAGTGTAATAATCTGTTCACTGTTCTCATAAAATACAATTTCACGCAGCATGTTGCTATACACAGATATCATTTGTATTCTGGTCGATATATAACAACAGTTTCTGTGTGCAGATGATTTTGTGTTCCCAATAAGTAGTTAAAGTCAAGTTGAAAATTTCTAAGTCTAGACAGACATGGGAAGCAAAGCAAAACACTTCTCTCTTTCCTTGCCTGCGTAGGTATAGGTGTTTTTATCTGTATATGCTCATCTGATAAGCAACTATATGATTGTTATAAATTTGTGTGTACTGTATTGTACACGTCGGTCAGCAGGTTGATTTTTATGTACTCGTGCAAAAAGTGCATTTGATAAAAATGGTCTTCCGGGCCTAATATGGTAAGTGAAAGCCTTAATAACATAATAGGTACTATGTACAGAGAGTTGAAGCCAGCAAAATAAAGTAATTCAGTGTCGAGGAACGATGAGATGAGAGAGAAAAAACATTTATAAAAGGAAAATATGTATGTATTTTTAATATAATGCAATGGGAGTGGACTATGTATTCTATGGAGCAATTCATCTTTCTGCACAGTCCACTGCATTATTGTACATATACAAACTCACACGTGAAGTTTTTCGAGTTTCTTCAATTCTCCTAAAAGAAAGAGACTACAACTCAGCGGAAACAATGCAAATGACAAATGTCTATGTGACAAACAAAAGATCTAAAAATGTGTACAGACAAACCAGCTTTCATTTCACCAAATGAAGCTAATTTCAGCTTCAAGACTTGATTTTGCTTACCAAAGAATATTTTTCCTTATCTATGAAGTGTTATATACTCATTTGTGCAACTGTTGTTTATATATCAATTGTCTATGTAGCAAGTATAGTAGCGTGTATGCAATGTGAGTAATATATTATGGTAGCAAACAACTTCTATAACATATCATGAATCATGAATGATAATAATAAAGCAACTGGTATCTGTAAGTAAAAGTTTCCTCTGTTGACCTTTTTCCCATGCTATATGCCATAAGAAGACAAACATAGAAAGTCAGAGTGTGATTACAAATAATTATTAGCAGCCAAAGAAAACCTTTTTAGATAAGTGCATGGCTGTGATCGTAATAGTGATGTGATGGGATGACTGTTATGGCAAGGAAGAGACTGCAGCAATCGTCTCACAAGTAGTACCTACACGTTTTTGTTACATTATCATACGTTATTCTCATCTGATGTGAGTTTTTATGATTAGAAACTTCTCATCACCTCTCTTGGCATATTAGTGCAGATAAGTCATTTCAATTCGTAAGTAGTAGTTTAGTTCAGAGCTAAATTCACATGGTAAACAGCTGATAGGTCATATTTGTCAAGCTGCAGATGTGATGATAGATGGCAAATAAAAATAATTAAATAAATTGAGAAATAATTTCATTCGCTTGTACTTGTACTTATGTAGTGTGCAAAATGCTTTAGTAACGCTCACTACAGACAAGACCTCATTTTGTACTGTGTGTTTATTCTCTTCATTTTCTACTTCACACTTGTGAATTTCCCTTTGTATTGACGAGAGGGAAATTATCATCGTCTTGTTTTCTTAGCCACTATTATAATACACATTCGAATAATATCTTGTCGTTAGCAATGTTTTTGCATGTGGACACAATGGCACATAATACATATTTTGCATTCGCCTGGTCGTGTAAGAAGATTTCGTTATTATGTTTACATCGTGATTCAAAATCGTATTTCTAGTACTATCATCTCGTATAGTAATGATCATTATTACCTACACCACTTCTAGCAAAATGTACGTTTCAATTTGCCTCTTGGGATATTATACTTATGATGATGATACGTAGGTATTAGGTATGTTCTACTATAGAGACAGAAGAGAGACACTTCAGCAGCAGTTATGGTCAAGTATGCAAATTAGTATGCAAAATGAAAGACTTGAAAATTATTGAAAAAACATTATTATGATAAAAGCTCTCGGTAAATACATTTGTATTCTACTCTTAACTATTTAGCACTTGAAATCTAAACATTTCCAAGTTTGATTAACGGTATTCAATTCATGTTTGTCTTGTACCTGCAGGTAGGTAACTATGTACATAGTACATAGTACATACTTGTGACTCAATGCCTTTGTATTATGCGTAAAATATTTTTTTGTTTTTCGTAAGGGTGTTCAAAAAATGCATGCTTATATGAATCCTTGACAAATAAACTTGATAGTAAATATGCTACGTGCTAATTTTAGTTTTACTATTTTTAAAACCAGGTACGTACCTACGTACTACGTACGTACTAATCTATGATCTTTTATGATGTGTTTACTGTTTACTGATGCGTACAAAAAACATGTAAAAATCTACATAAAAATTTCTCGTTTAATTAGGACACTAAGGTATTTCGCACCATACTGGTAGGACACAATGATTAAGTTGTATTGTGTGTTTCGTATGTTTTTTTGCAAATATTTTTGTCCCTTTGAAGTTCAATTCACAACTTCCACCAAACAATTCAGTAAATAAGACTAGGTAAATGTGTTGTTCTCTTTATAAACACACATTATAGTTTGAGACTGTGTTTTCTCAAGTTTCCATGTCGTATGCGGTTCATTTGATGCGAATATCTTTTGTGTTCTCAGAAAAATTAAATAAAGGATCAATTTGTATAAACAGAATTGAATTTGACGACCATTTTTGTAAAATGGATTTCTGGATTATTTAGTTATTATTGAGTTTGTAGGTTTTTCCATACCCTTATCCTGTTTTGTTGTTTAAACATTGAAAATTAAAATAAAATTACAATAGTTTGCAATGACTCAAAAGATTTTCTGTGCATCTGAGTTGTAAAAACATGGACTGTTATAGTGAGAGCCACTTTCCTTGCAATGGAAGTGATACATTGCTGAATTGTTTTCTTCTTTTGAATACTTATGCACAAAAATGTGTCATTCAGGTGTACTTCTAATTGTATGCAAGTACATACTATTATAGTTCAACTTCTTTGACAATAATATTACCTACGCATTTACAAGATCCAGCTCCTCTACTACTTATAAGCAGTTCAGATTCTTCACTACCTCCTACTTCTGGTACTAACTTACTTTTAAGATTCTGGTACCGTGAGTCAAGCCTTGTTATTATTATTATTTATTGTCTGTTTTTGCCAGAAGCAAGTGGACAGGAGCGGCATTATAATAAAGAGCGAAGTAAACTAATCACTATAAAGCTAGGGGCCATATTCTTTGTAATATTTTATATGCTAATATTCATCCCTCTGTACCTACTGCTATTACTATTACTAGAACGTACCTGTTCATAATGTGTAAAATGTATGCCTAGGCATTTCTATACTTGTTTCCTCTTTGTATAACTCCTGTTGAATTATAGTAAGTATACAAATTACTTCTTCTATTCAATCAAAGACGACAGTAAATAGTACAACATACACTGCTACCTGATATTACCGTACGTTCAGCGCAATATTCCTCTACGGTATGTATTTAGCATATTCACTCAGTCACTAAGTCAGTCAGGCACAATCACAAAATCTCAATCTCAATGGGATTCAGAATAACACAATGCAGAGTGTGTGTATAAGACTGGTTGGTTAGTGTGTTTTCCCCGGGTGCTCATTCGTTCAAGTCGAATTATAATTTCTATGTCACACTTATGCTGATGATAGAGATTTCTTATCTAACTACTTATTTATAAATATAATTTACGAAAGTATTCCCATATATATTTGTACTTTATATTAGAATCAGAGAAAATAATGACATGCATATATACACAAGGCTCGTCGACAGCATGGACTAGACCCAGACTAGACTGTTCCACATAATACTTTGAATTATTGTATGTAGATATACATACAAATTATTTATATTCATATACAGTATACTTTTTGCAATGGATAATGTATGTTGTCTGTTGGTAAATTGTAGATCGTCTCCTGCTGACGCGATGCATGCAATGCGACGAAAAAGTCAACGTCAATTTAACTTTATGGCAAATGATATGCAAATCGGTTGCATTGTGTCCTATTTATCTGATATAATGGGAAGGTGGTGGTAGTAGGGATGGTATATTTCGCTAGAAAAAATGTGTGAACATTATCTCATATAGAGCCATGGTTGTTTGAATGAGTCAAAGACGCCGTAAACTACTTAGTGTTGACTCCGTTAGCTGTTCACGTTTTGTTACTGATAGACATTCAACGAACTGAAATCATGAGATGCGTATACAATGCAGAATTGTGATCATATGGAACTTAATGAATGAATGGTCTATCGAGGAAAGAAAAAAATTAATGCGTTTTGTATCATGACGATGATACCGTTGCATTCATAGTGCAGGGGAATTGACTGGCACGGAACAGACGAAGAAATTATCAGACTAGACTTGTTGAACTGCCATGCTACACTTAAGGACATAATGCATTGCAATAATAATATGTAAATTAATACCTTATGCTCTGTTGGAATTGTATCTTTATGTAGTGTCAAAAATTGCATTTTAATTTAAATAGGCTGACATAACAGAATTTTGTCGTTTTAAACTACATTTTATGCACACGAATTTATTTAAATGGTGTGTTGTGACAAGGAATGATATGAATGTCATTGTTGGCTGCGTTAACAATTGTGTTTCATCTGTAGACTCATTTTAGAAGCAACAGTAGTAGCAATCATCTCTGTGCATCTATTTAACTTTGCCCTAGAGAAGAAAAACACGCTTGGTACAGCAACGAGGGATATGCTGCATTAATTTTTCTGTGTGTTTGTTTCGAATGCAAAATTGTTTACATGGAGAGCATGCAAGAGTTGCATTTGCAGTTTTAATGATCGGTTCTCGCACACTCTAATTATAACTGTATACAAGAAACAGAGCTAGAGGTCTTGGAAATTTTACTAAGCTGTTTAATATCAATTCAAAGCTACTTATAAATCCTCACTCTATAACAGAACATCTTCAATTTACAATTGCGTTTCTTTCTCATTTCTAATAACTAAGTGCCTCTTGGTGCGTCTTGTATTACCTTACTGATTGTGGATGACATGACGTGCGATTCAATAATGATTAATATTCAAGATTTTTTATAATTCTTTCAAGTCTTTACTTCTAAGTATTACCAATAGCAATATACCAATCATATCAATGCAATACAGTCATGCGTGACGTGTTCGTCTCGATATTATATGTCTGCATATTATTATTGTTTCAACATGAAAGTGGAAGCTGCATGTGATTGGATATGCGTGTGGATTTAATGAAGTAGGTACAGTCTGTAAAGTAAACCAAGCAATCCATCCTTCTTAATTTATGTTATTTCTATACCGATATTAGTGCAAACACACTGTAATTGATATTTGTGACTTTGAGATATTCAGGAAGTTACTAGACGTGTATTTAGGTATGTACATAGTATTTCTTTTCTTAAGATATACTGTACTTGAAATTGAAGGATTGAAAATATGTAGTAAACGCACATACATACCTATCAGTAAATGTCATATAATTAAAATACACAAAAAAATTTGTAGTATGTAGTAAATCTGATAGATTGAAAAAACTGACAAGCTATGTGGCTACTTTATTATAAGTGTCCGTTACTTTAATCATGAAAGAAATGACTTGTGGTAAAACTGTGCGTGAGACAAATTGGTGTAAAGACGTTTACTGCACTTATAAATGTCTCGTATAAATCAATGAATTGGTCACAGTTTTCTAACAAGTGTAAGTCACATAAGTGGATTCCTTGTTGTTAAATGTCGGTTTAAAAATTAAAGAGTAAGAATTCACAGGCAGATGCATTTACTTGAAATTTTTGTACCATCGTATCTTTGCGAATATCTCTTTACTTCACAGAAAAAATTTGGTAATTAACTAAAGGAACCATTTGAATAAACAGAATTTAATTATATTTGACGACCTTTTTTGTAAAATGTTTTTCTGAATTATTTTAATTTATTGGATTTTGTAGATACTCCAGGCATGGTACTGTCCTTGTATTATCTGAGTCGTCGACTATATTTATTGGAGTTTGTAGATTCCATACTATCTTGTTGCTATTCATTAATAAACTGAAAATTCTCTCTTTCGAATACAGAGTATAAATGTATGTTATTTAAAAAACTGATTGCCATTGAGAGTTATTTATGCAAATGTAACCAGCTTAATTCTTTATACCCAAATTTAGGAACTGGTTAAAAACTAAAATGTGTAATTAGTATCTGTGACCTGTGTTATTTCTATGTAATACAATATTTATCTGCACTGATATCTCTTTATTGTGTGCACTGTCTGTAAATGGACTAGTATGTCTGAGTGATTTTGTTTTTAGAGCTGTAGATGATTTCAGAACATTGTCTTCTATAGAGTTTTATTGCTAGCATGCAAGAATGGAATGATAGTAATCAATGATCGTTGACATGGCAATATTATTTTCCTTAGAATATATAATATGTTAACAATCCTTGATAGTAATTGTGTTTGGTCTAAAGCCTGTAATTCTGTACTACTTGACTATAACACAATGTTTTTAAAGTAAAGACTGTCTGCTGGTCTATTCTGTTGTTGTAGATTTCAGTAGCCGTTTATTACAGCTATCCAGATAGATTACACGAAATTGAGGTCGTCCTTCAATAACTTGAGCATGAATATGCACTTGGTGTCTGAAGTTGCATTATGAAAACTGGCATATATGCATACAAACTTATTAGCTACACAAGTGTGTCCATATTTTCATTAGAACAGGAAGATTGTTGCAGATATGATAAAGATATAGCCCATGGTGTCTCTCTGGTGACTTGATGCGAATTTCTTGTTGTTCTCTGTTGTTGTTTGCATGTGAGACGATGATGGAGCGTAAGTATAAAGGCAGATTGTGTTTGTACGCTTTATTCTCTACAACAAACCACAATGGATTTCAGAGACCAGTTCACTAACACCGTCATTACTTGTTACTGTGTCGATTTGAGACTAGCATTAGTGTGGCAGTCTGATTTCTCATTCTACTATGCAGATATCTCATTTGCATATAATTTTCTATATACATATAAGGTTACTCACAACAAAACAGCAATCATTCCAACACATTAATGTATGGCTATGCAGTAAACACATGATTCTTGTACATTTGCATGTTGTGGACGAACTTGTTCAGGTTTTGTGTATTACTCCTACCACAACAACAATAATATAAGAGCAAGCTCGTCAAGAGGAGAAATGGTCTAATCAAGTTTGATTTTTATGTCACTTACCAATAACAAAGCTCACCTTACAAACACACAAGTTGCTTCAACTATAAATTTCTATTACTATTCCACACACACCTTCCATGCGTAACTTAAAAGACTAACTTTGACAATGTAAACGAAATATTTTACTATTCTAACCCCGTCACCTGAGCTTGTTTACTGACACTGAGACGGAAGAGTTTATCAATCAGAATGCTCTTTTGTGTCAGTAAAAACACTTTGCAACTTTATTACCATCCTAACAAAGCAGTAATACAGCATAAAAGCCAAACTCACCAATGGCACAGTGCAATTAAACTAAGTATTACAAGTAAAATGCATTTTAATTTATTTCCACGTAGTAACACACGGACAATGTTAAGAGCCATGAAATGATGTATGTAAGTTGCCATTGAATTTGAATTGTATTCATGTCAACTACAAATTAAAAATGTGACACTGCTACGTGTTCAAAAAGCAATCCCGATTTAATGGTCTGTTCTCATGCAATGTTAAATGAGACACTATACCAAGTGTTTCTTTAACATTTAAGCTAAGTTTGATGTATAAAATATAGATCTACCAATAAGTAGTACCAGCAAGGATATTTCAAAGAGGAATCTGTTATTTTTAAATTTGCAAAAATCAATTCTTTATAAAAATAAGTATATGGAGTATTAGGATTATTATAGCGTATGTCAGTTGCATCAAAAAATTGCCAACCCGATTCATTCGGGTTTTCAAAACTGTTTAAATCTCTTGATTTAATTTGTTGTACTGAAACATTTTACTTATGAGGATATTTTCTTGCGATGTAGGTTGTGAATGTTATTAACTCATTGTGTTTGTTTTGATTATTACAGGACTCCCAGAGATGAACCACAAAGCAAATGGCATCGTTATGCGGTCTACGCATTTGTCTGAATTTTGTAAATGCAACCTTTGGGTGCTACATGACGGATCATGTCCTGACCTTGGTTAGCTCTGCGGAAACAACGATTTGTCCTGTCTAGTGAACCTCTAGAAATTGAATAGTCTTTCTTCGCCTGTCTGAATTTGCTTACATCAGATAGCGTTGAAGAAACAATTAGGACACAATGCGCGACCACTACGAACAAGTCTACTACCAATCTCCTAATTCTTACCAGGTTTGTAAACGTGTTCTTATACATAACATTAATAATAAAGCGTTCATTGACAAACTGTTGTTTGTTTGTATACAAACTCAAGAGATTTCGCTTACTTGACACATAGCAATGTATTCAGTAAATTGTAAAAGCCAACAAAAGTTGCTCTTGAGATTTCATTGGAATGAATTATGATTTTGAAAGCAATCCACATTTATAGCCAGAAATAGTACCATTAAAATTTTCTATTGTAATTCGCTTCTCAAGTGGAAGTTGGGCTAAAAGAAATTTAATTTGATAAAGTTGCTTCGTCAGGGTCAGCATTGGCTTTGTGATATTGTAAATATTTACCACACCAATACATTCCTCCACCATTCCATTACAACGTGTAGTACTAAATAACTAAAGGATAAGCTGCAGCACAATAGTACGTTTACAAA
Organism: Pogonognathellus flavescens; assembly: GCA_019776165.1. Taxonomy (NCBI): domain Eukaryota; kingdom Metazoa; phylum Arthropoda; class Collembola; order Entomobryomorpha; family Tomoceridae; genus Pogonognathellus; species Pogonognathellus flavescens. The sequence continues at coordinate 72,149 of JABASD010000119.1, read as the reverse complement.
CTACAATATACTCCACTTAACTTTTCTTTGGTCTGGTTCTGGTTTAGTCTACTTCACAAATCTAATAGCTTTATTGCATGATGTCTGCTCTTTAGTAGATGGTGGTGTGTGTTGTGTGGTATTACTAGTAGACGGAGATGCCGGCACAACTCATTTTTTCTCAGCGAATGTTATGTTCTGTGTGATGTGGCGCATAGAGAAAAGTAATAAGTGTAAATGAAAACCACGAATAATACTTCAACAGAATCAGGAGTATTTTTTACACTTCAAGGAGCAATTTGGTGTGACTGTGAAGGAATGCTACTCGCCTTGTTGTATCATTTATTTCTACAAAGAAAATGAATTTTCTACTTCTCATTTAAAATGTCTGCATTGAATTTTTATCAAAGTGCAACGCATTTTTGAATACAGTCACTTTTTTCTCCAAGATTTACTGCAATTCATTTTCATTTAAAAATATTTTCACGCAATAGTAGATTTTCAACAAAAATTCTAAACTCATCCTGCATGTAACAAGTGCGTAGGTATGTGTGTTATCTCACATTCACATTTTTAAGAATGAGCTATATAAGTACATTCTACCTATTATGAGATATTTATATACTACTAGACATACTCCTTGCAACAAGTACAGTAAATTATATATATAACTGTTCTACTAATTAGATTTTGCATTTTTCCACTTCGATATTACACAATCGTTATTTATATGGGAAAAATACTAATAAAATCATAATGCGTATCAAATGAATTTTTTGTCTGGTAGGTGAATCAAGGTAGGTACTATGCTTTATTAACCCAACGTGAATCAGCTATGTCATTTAGACTTAATTGCACTGCAAGGCCCACAAATATTCTATGGTAAAGTTAAAACCATAAAGGCAAATGTTGATAAAATTAGTAAAGGTAAGTTCCCATCCTTAACTGTTAAATCTGTGAACGGTCGGCAAAGGTGTGTTAATTGACCTACTTTACACGTTTCTTCGGGCTACCACAAGTTACATTTCAATGCTACAGAACACAGCTCTACCTACACATTGGCATTTATTTCAACATTGTAAACACACATTATCTTTCTCAGGCCGTCTTGTAAATAGTTCGACTCATCGATCATTAACATTCGTTAAAATACCAACATAATTCTCTATCGGCACATCACAATTTTGCTTACACTAATTAAACAATTGTACTTATTCTGTACTACCCTTATACACTGTTACTATATATGTATTTGGTGCTTTGGCAAGTAATTTTCATCTTCACCTTAACAAGCAGTTCAAAAGTGTATGTAGTAGGTGCAGAGTGTGGTAGGTGTAAGCGTGACGGGGAGCTGCAACTCTTTGCTACACTGAATATCTTGTACATTTTACTTGTACATCTAAATCTGCTGCAGTTAATGACAATGATAAAATAATTATATATGAGAGAATTTGCACTCAAGTAGCATACAGAGTGACATTCATGGAACAGAAGATATTATCACACCTTAAACAGCTTAGTATTAAAAACTATTAGTAAAGCAGCAGGTGTACTACGTGTGGAACGCAAGTCGAGTCATCATACTATTGTTGCATTGTGTGGTATATATTGATGCCTAATTAGGAGGTGTAGGTGTTGGTGGAAATGTTGTACGCTTAAGAAGATATATCCGTAAATAAGACAAGCAATAAAAATAATTTTTACTCAACTAAGCGTAACCATATCCTTTGCAGCTCAAGACAAAGGTAAATAGATTTCAGGCCGATTGGGAAGGGGGTGTACAATTCATTACAGGTTATAAATGTATAAATCAACTGTCGTTGCCATTTCTTGACTTCAAGTTTGTCTTCAGTCGTTGATTTGCACTCTGGCATGAATTCTATGGTGCTTCTCTCTGTGTTTGCCACATTGATAAATAATATTACACACAGAGGTAGGTTGTAAATAGGTACTTGTAAGTATAAAGGAGGTAGGTGCATTGCATGATGTACATCTACGATATTGTTCGGTCAAGTTCATTCACTTTGCTACGTAGTAAAGTAAGTAGTAATTCACTTTTCATCTCTAAAGTCATTAGATGCGCTGATAAATTGTACTCGTGGAATTATTTTTACATGAGCTGTTCTTATCGAAAAAAATGCACTACTTGCAAGTAAAGGAACAAGGTTCAATTTTTTTCATGTCTTTTTGCCTTACTTCTATGATTTTTATGTGTTCTTTCTTGATTTTACAATGAAACTGCGATATGAATTACCATTTGGATTGTGTATAGTGTTATTCGTACTGAGAAATTAATTTCTTTCGATCGTGTATCATTAAAATCATTACGATTATACGTTCGTGTCCTTAAATCTGTCAATTTTATGGGAATCTGTCATAAAGTGGAGACTAAAGTCACTGTATTTGATTTCACCTTTAGTTGTCCTGTTATGTAGGTATATAGAGGGAAATCAATATGACAAAGAAAGTTCCATTCTTTTGTTGTCAATACAGAAGTACTGTATAAAGGCGACTGTATACACAGACGTACAAGAAATAGTGGCACATCGTGAAACCAAGATAATTTTTGAATTTTATTGTTGTGTTTTACAATGGCATATATCAATTGAATGAAACGAAGGATACAAAAGTATCTAGACTTGATATCCTTATCCATAACGTTGAGTATTAATTATATGGATCGTTGGCTAATAATTTGGGACTCATTCTTAAGACCAGAGAATTATTATAGTGTGTATAAGCTGAGTATAATATCTTCGCAATTTACCTGCAGATAGGTTAGGTATAGGTATTTATAGCGTGGATATGTTATTAGAAGTATAGTATGTGGCTATATCCGCGTAGGTATTGCAGAAATATTGCAGGTGCCATTAAGATAAGTGATTTAACGAGAAATACTGTGGTTATTGCAAGTACATTGTGAGTAATGAAATGATAGTACCTGCTTGTTACCTACTTGGCTCAAGCTCAATATTGAAATCAAGATTGATAGTAGGCAGACTTTAAAAGTAGGAATTTCATTCTTTGAGAATCATAAATTGCAACCGGTCCTATTCATATCCCAAGGTATAGAATTTCGCTTTTTTACCGCACAAAATACATATTTATACAAACACAAACTGAACTTGCAGCCTCCACACTCTGTATACAAATAAATCATTTTGTCAATTTCAGAAACAGAAAGAAAAAGTTTTCTTCAAGGCACATAAAGGTAAAGTAGATTACCAGACAGTAGTCTTCATTATTTGGAAACAAGTGATAATGGTGGCTTTTAAAGTGCATTCATAGATATATAGAAGCATTTTTGAGAATGTGCAGTTATTTGAAAATGCATGGAAGAAGTGATTCTTCTCTGTGTCTACATGAAATGTAGAAATGAAATTACTCTTTCAATTGTCACCCGTTGAGCTGACTGTTTTGCACATTTGAGTCGCGTCTCGGGCGCGGTAGTTGTCTACTCGCCTTGCCATACACAACAGTTTTCTCAATTTCCATGCAATTACAATGCATTCAAAGTGTCAGGAGTGGTTTCTTGTCGTGACAAGCGTCGCGTAGAATTATCACGACGATTTTGAGTCTACTTGAAGGAAAGCAATCAGTAGGAGTGGGATTTCGAAGAATCTACTATACTATTCTTTCTTATTTCATGTTAAAATCTAAACTTAAAAACTACCTTTTCTCTTACCGGCAAATGTCCAATTCCAATTTGTAACTAAACTCACATCTAAATTCGTACACTTTGTAAAAGAACATGGAACATTACTCATATAGGTATATACCAGGTAGGTATTCCTATAACAAATAGCAAATAATTTCACAGTATTTATTCTCATTTAACTCGCAGCTCCCATCATGCCACTTTAGTACTAGCTGCATTTAAGCAGTGTAAGTGGAAACCCCTTCAAGTATTGCTTTGTGGCTGTCTGTGCTGCCGGTAAACAAAGAAGGAAGTCATTCGAAGCATATAGACACTTATATAGTAATAATGCGTACCATTCTCTCTCTGTACATTCCGTCTTTGAAGTTGAAACAGTATCTCTTCATAATATTCCTTATAAGACATTATTATGATGCTTGAGAGTCAAGTCAAAGTTTCTATTTCCGTCATCAGTTCAAAACACTCAGTGAGTGAGTGAGTATTAGAAATATAAGTGTAATTTACTGCAAGTAATAAGTAAGTTTTCTTCGTGTTCTATGGAAAAATGTTTATTGATGAGTATTTCCGGTTTTTGGCTACCTACCACTGCTCCATAGTGTAGTATTCACTATTTTATATTGCTATACCGTCAATAGCATTGTGGAGTGTATGCTTACACTTATATAAATCACAATGTATTACTGTAAGCAATTCCAAGTGTAGAAATTCTCACAATTGAAATTAGAAGAGCGATGGGCATGAAAGGCTGTCCCGTTATTAGTCTTACAGAGTGATGTTAAGTAAAGTATTTACAATTTGCTAAGCACATACAGACTCGTACCTATTTAAACTTAAACTTGGTGATTTCATATTATTCACAATGAAAAGAACTCAGCTTGCCATTTAAACTAACGACTCTGCGTTATTAGTAATTTAACTTACCTGTCATGTACTAAAGCAACAAACAAACAATGTTGCGTTTATAACAGTAGATATTGTAATATTACTCAAGACATAACACAATCTTTCTTGTACTATTGTTCCAAGTTGAATTACATTCTACGTTGTACTACACATTGTTTTGTTTGCTAACTTAACTAGTATACAATGTTCTTTCCAAGCTAAGCTTCTTTACACGATTACTCTCTGTAAGTCTACACTTTGAACATTCAAAGTGTCAGGAGTGGTTTCTTGTCGTGACAAGCGTCGCGTAGAATTATCACGACGATTTTGAGTCTACTTGAAGGAAAGCAATCAGTAGGAGTGGGATTTCTCATTGTTTTGTTTGCTAACTTAACTAGTATACAATGTTCTTTCCAAGCTAAGCTTCTTTACACGATTACTCTCTGTAAGTCTACACTTTGAATATTATATGAATTACGAATTGATACTTTGGCTTAAGCTGACAGTGTGGACATGATGCGAATCATTTTCATTTAATGGCTCTTCAGTGTTATGTTTACGTTCGTCATAAAGAAACTTTGTAATACTGTGTCATTAATAAAGTACTGTGATATTTATCATTAAAGTATACACAATGGATACTATAAAGGCGTTTATACATGTGGCAACTTCAACATTTAATTTATTGTCTTCGTCCAGCATTTTTAACACCAATCTCGTTATACTTACATGCACTTGTTGCAGGAAAGCTTGATTTCCGTGGTGAAAATCCTTTATGTGTAAACTATGATTTATCGTAGCATGTGCAAAGACTTAGCAAGTTAGATTTGTTTCAGTTATGTTGCTTGGGAATTAAATAGTCACGTTCCAACATAAAAACACAGGAAAAAGACCCACAGCTTTTTAGGATACATCATTATAGCTTAGCTTGTGCAAATGTTTTTTTCGATCAAAAACTGTATAACACAGTAATGCTGTTACTGAGAAAAATCTCAAAATTGTTACATAATTTTCGTATCAATATTCCACTGCTCCTTTATGTTCTCTAGTTCATCTATTCCTAAATTTTGGTATAAAGAATGTACCTAGTTATCAATACAGATAAGATAATTTCAATCGGATAGTTTTTAGATAATATGAATTAAAAAATAAGATAGAATAGAAGTTTTTAATGTATTAATATTTTTACTGTGTATTTGAAAGAGAATTTTCATTTTATTAATGAATTGCCGATCTTTCAACAATATTTGGCCGAAAGACATAGTACAGTCAGTACAGTGAGTACATAATGTTGACATTTAATATTTCATGACAGGGACCGGATCATTCGGAATCTACGATATCCACTTAATTATTAAAATAATTCAGAATAACATTTTACAAAAATGGTCGTCAAATTCAATTCTCTTAAGCAATTTCATCCTTCAGTTTTACTGATTTTTTCTGTGAACACAAAAGTTAACTAAATTTCCCAAAGAATTCCCAATTTTACGTTTATCAGATCATTTAAAAAACTGCGAACATAGTAAATAAATGTAGAATTGATGTAGGTTACATGTATCCGTAAATGGAACAAAATTATACTCTGTCACAATGCATTGCGTTGAAACAGTTAACCTGAATAGCTAAATCGGTTTATTTTGTGAAGGACAGGTTGATTAGGTACAGAGTGATGGTTACGTGACATTTGACACTGATATCCTAAGATAAAGAGATACTTAAAGCAGCATAAGCAATAATTACACAAGCAATGTTTATCAGGAAACATTTTTGACTAATTACAGACAGCGTTTGATTTGATTGCTCTTGCTATAAACTGTACTTTCTAAGGAAGTAAATTTCAGATATGAATAAATAAGTTTTCATTTAAATAGTAGATAGATACACAGACATAAGGATACAAGGGGGTTGAAATGATAAGTAAGAGTTCATTTACAACACAAGATAGTCTCAGATACCAACACAGCAGAATATGTTGTAGTGTTGTAGTAGATGCAGTAACAGTTATGTCTTTCCTTGAAGCACGACCACTTATGTCTTAACTTACATGTCTTCATACATTGTGGATCTGGTAATGCAAATAAATAATGTTATATCACAACAAGGTTAAACAATTTAAAACTGTATTTGCCTCGATGCAACAACAGTGACAACTACCGATTTCCTACAGCTTCGTTTTTAAATTAAGTGAGATGATTACTTACACACTACAGTGCTGCATGCGGATATGATTTATACGTATTAATTAATATCGTATCACAACTTAAGAAAGTTTATATATACCTAAAATGAATTTCCCTTCCCTGCTGGTAATTTTATATAACACTTGGGCTATCGTATATGATATCAGGGATCATTTAATTTTCCTAATTGGAAAATGTAGTAAGTTTAATTAAAAATACAATTAGGTAATGGAAGTAAGTGAGATTATAAATTTTGTACTAGTGGAAGTGGAAGTTATAAACATCTGATTTATTTATGTAAACCAGAGCTATGCATTAATCGAATGTTATGTTTATGCGGCTAATGCATTCTACTTTATAAAGTACATCGTAATCTTCTACGTACTACATGTACTATTTTTGCGATTAGCGTATATCGAGAAGAAAATTGAGGTGATTTTTATACACACTCAACCTCATTGTTTCAAAATTACAAGTAGATGTTACCTAAATAGTATACACAGATAATAACCATTATTATTCTAAATAGCAGTGCATCAATTTGACACATTTTCCTACATTCGACAGTCTTGTGGTTAAAGGCTCAATGATGATGAAGTACAAACTATAAACGCTTCTAAAGGTTTAGCTTGAGAACTAAGAATACCAGAACGGATGCATTTAGAAAAAACAACACATTATGGTATCTTGTAGCTTGAAAGTGTTTCAGTGGGCACGTAACATTCCCTATGGGGCTTAGAAGTATATGAAAGTAAAGAATCACTTTGATTTATATAATTTTGGAGTCAAAAACAGTGAAATTGTAACTCACATTGTCAATCTGGTAGATAGTAAATCTTTGAAACAATGGAACTGAGACACGTCCACCTTATTTAGTGCAAAATACCTGTCTATCTCAAGCAAGACAATTTTCAGTTCAGTTTAGCAACGATTTTCAATATTGTTTTAGAAAATTACATACATGATGATGTCATTTTTTTATAAAGGATAGCAGACAGCATCGATCAGTATGTTGCTAAAAACACTACTGGTGTTTGATTTGGTTAGGAGAACTTCTCATCGTGTTCGTGACAAATCAAATCAGTTTTGATCAAATAATTATTTACAACATTTCCAAATTCAATAATTACTACATCTCATGGACAGTTGCTTCTTCAATTTTAAATCGGACAAGGACAAGACAGAATTATTTTCATATTGAAGGAAAAAGAGATAAACATACTCAAACCACAATTAAAAATTCTTTACTTACAGATGTATTATTAAGTACTTACATTACAAGTTTTTATTCCACACTGAAGTGCAGATTTGCAACTATCTGCATAATGGAAAATAATAGTTATTATAAATTAACCCAGGAACATATTTTTACCGTGACCATATATCTGAGTTAGTAGCAACTGCAATGATGACAAGTCTAATTACAGTACCACTTTCAGCATGCATAAAGAAAACTAGTAGGCAGATAATTAAAAGTGCATAAAGTTTATGGTTATTTGCACACATATTTACAAGAGCAAATGTAGACCGGCATCTTATGCACATATTATCATCATCCTCTATATCCATCTAACGAAAGCATTGGTACATGTAGTACAAGTTGTAGGTTAAAAGCTATAAATGCCTACTTACTTATTACAACTCTCAACTGAGTATGTCAAAGAAATTGTAAATGGAACGGCTGATTGTAGCCTTGGATTATTTTTTGAATTCTTTTGTGTGTTTTATATGGAGTGTCAAACTTTCGTCTAAATAAATGATACTGCAATAAGTTTTGATTCGTTGCACATTCCTATTTTATTTTTGTTAGGTTTGTACGTGCAAGCCGCGATTATTCTGTTGAATAGAATACAGACACTCTTTGTTATGTTAATGCGAATTTAGATTCATAGCCACATTGACTGCATTCAATTCAGATGCAAAACAAACTCACGCTTTACAATTCCTCTTTCGGTTTTAGGCTTTGTGAGAGAGTTGCGATATCAAAAGTATAAATCCGCAAGTAAAAAGTGATTTGCAAGCCATGAATGACAAAATGATGATCCCCTGTACTTATGCAAAAGATAAAGTCAAACAATTCTATGTTTGGCTCTAATTTGTCATACGTTTTTTATTAGAACGTCATTTACATCCACTTATGTACTTACTAAACAAAACTCACTTTTGTACAACCAAAGAATCCGAAATTGACACAATGACATTAGTTATACGTTAAGAATGCTACAAACTACATGCATATGTCCCTTGATTATTTTTAAGGTCCTTTTGTGGCTTTACTACTCTCGTATCAATTTTCTACAGTTGCTGCTGCCATTAGTAGTAATAGTAAACAAAGGTGCTGTGTATACAACTGTGCGATCTAATGCGTAAACATATATGTATATAAAGCATACATGGGCTTCTTTACAAAGGTTACATAATAATAGACTGATGAGCAAGTCAGTTAATTCATTTCAAGAGGTTCTCATGACTTTCAATGAAAAGGTGACATTTTTTGTTTGAAATTTTTGTAGTAATGTACTTTCAAAGAGACAAAAATGTGTTTAGTCAGTGTGACGAAAATATTCAGAGGCTGGGAATGCTAAAATGTTTCAAAGTTTGAGGTATGTAGAGTGAGTGAAGTTACATAAACAAAAAAGAGATTTTAGTGTATGTTTGTAACTTAATCGTGGGAGATGCATTATTGCATGCACGGGAGAAACTACCTTACTACATATCATTCTAACCTTTCATCCTATACAAACACGTACAGGGTTCATAATATTTTCTCAATTTATTTTCATTTTTTCCTCAATTAGTTATATTTCTGTAAACTGCATTAGGAAAAGAAAGTATGCTGGACAAACAGATTGATGTTAAAAAATAGCATGAACATTTATTAGGAAAACATTAATTAAGTAATTTTGGTGGGGCACGGTACTACGGCGCATCTGTGATTTAATAATGTAAAAGTGATATAAAAATATTGAACTATGGTTAGTATCGGTGTGCACCCTGTACGAAAGTCCATATTTTGACTTTGTGTGAATTTAGAGCATTGCTCCCACTACTATAATGTTTCCTATTTTGAATTGGAGATTGTAACCTCAATTATCATTCATTAGCATCTGTAATTCAGTTTCTTGTTTATCGTTACAGTATTAGATTCCCGTTTTGTTTGAATTATTCATTGTATATTTGTACCTAAGGCATAGTTTTCCAAGTGCAGTACTAGAAATGTGTAAATGGCACTCCTACGCAAATAGAGTCGAACTGAAATCAATTCGATACGCACAATAAATGTTTATGTGTTCTGCTGAGTGTTGCTATCTGAATGCATCATTGTGTATTACTGTCGTAAAGAATTTTAATACAATTCACACTTCCAGGAGCACAACCTTATTATTGCGTTCTCAATATCATGCTTTGTATTATTCAGCAATTGCAATGATAATGATTGTGAACTTTTCATTCGAACTCATATTATTATTATTTGTCCCACTGTTAAATTCTCAGAGGAACATAACTGCAATATTATGCAATAATAACAGTTATCAAGGAAAGGAATTCTGACTACCACCTCCACTTGCTGATACTTACTCTGCCTTTGACTGCAGTGAACCTAGTTCTTGTACGTGAATTGTCGGATATCTCCTTAAACATTATAATTTGGATGGTTACAGCTTTTTCATTGTGTGTATTACGTCTTCAATTCAATTTATGCAGACTGTAAAACATAGGTCAAACTCACATTATTATTTACCTTGGGTTTTACAACATTTGTAAAACAATGATACTTAGCATGGAATAGAAATGCCTGAAGAATGTGGATGAGAATGAGAAATATAAAATATTGCCATAATAATTTCATAGCTCTGTAATTCTATATCTCCCAGTTTATTAAATGTGAGAACTCATCTCAGTTTATTAACCACGGCGAAAATTATATGAAGTTTCACATTATGATACAGAAAATAAAACAGTATGGAAATGATAGTTCCTAATAATTGCTAATATAATTTTTTAATTGTAATTTGTTCGTTTTATTATGTTTCATAACATTTTGTACCATCAATCACTATCGCGTCTAAATCTCACCTGTACACAATTGCTGAAGAAATAATTAAAAACTTTTGAACTTAAAAATGAACAACATCGATATTTAATTGTGGACTGGTCAGGCTGCTTCATTGAACTTATACAAACTAATAATTTCTCTTCTATTTATCGGAAGAACATTAACTAGTAATTACCATCGATTTCACAATATTCTGTCATGTCATAACAAAATCAAACTATTCATACGAATCAGAATTAGTAGTCATAATAATCTCAATGCTAGCTAGTGGAAAATACATTTTCAAGCACAATTTCGGCTGAATAAAGTACAGACATGAATTAGACACATAATTGTACGTTAAGTGGTTTCCTTTTGTATCTGCTTCCTATAATTTTGACTGCACAGCAGACCAATCATCTTATAATCTGATATTTCAGTAATAAAAAGGAATGGTTGTTATAAGTTGTAATCTCGTGTACCTATACGTTCTGCGTAATGTGCTCAAAATATTTTTTGCATTGTATTAAGATTACTCATGAGTCATGAGATTTGGATAAGAGATTTCAAGGCAGAATCAGACATACCTACAAAAATGTAGATATAACAGAGTAATTTTACTGACTGAGGGTTGTAGTAAATAAGTAGCAGCAGGATTGTGAGTGTGTTAGTGTGTACTTGCATCATGCATGTATTACTTATACAAGAAATCCCATGTAAACGTCTACAATACATTACCTATACACTATTGGGTGTGTTGATTTGAAATCATTGAACATTGAAAGTGAAGTGCATCTCAATCTCTCTACCTCGGCTGTAGAAGTACCGATAGTTTAAATGACAGCCTGACAATCCACTCCATTCTTATTATTATGCAATTATTGGGCACTACTACAAGTACAATACCTAAGGATGCCTAAATAGTAGAAATTTCATATTTTTTACGATCATACTGTCAAGGTTAAAATTGCAATTTGCTCTGTTGATTGAAATTGACTTGACAGTATGTATTAGTGGTAAATGGTAATTCAGAAAGGTAATGAATAGAATTTCAGTACATGAAATGGTTGCAAGGAAAATATAACAAATTCATACCCTGTAACTATATGTTACTGAACGGTACTTGCAGCAACAATGTAAATGCCAAAAAACTCTAATTTTCATGGCAAGTAAAACATTTATATAGTTCTGTGGGACTTACCTATTGTTAGAGACTACTAGAGTACATATTTAATAGTTAGTATAGCTAATACAAATGTGCATGTGAATATTACATTACTTCTTCTTATGAATTATCTACGAAAAAAGGTGAATAAATTCTGGTATAAAAATATTACACTCATTACATTACATACCTACTTACATTTACATACGTGAACTATTGAAATATCTTCTAACGGTATCAGAAGGCATGATGTCTCTCCTTCTATCTAAATTTACATCGCACATGCACATACTACTACACATTCATGCGTACCAGTAGGTTAATTATATTCAGTATAAATGTTATTATAAATATATTTCCATGCTTTTACTGCACTATAGACACTTAATAATATCTGCCCAGTTACTAAAGGCGTTTGCCTTCCTCCCACTTTTACACAATAAGAAAAACAAAGGATAATAACACTGTTACCTGTAACTTGCAATGCATTTTAAAAGAATGCAAAGGTAATTAAACATCCATAGTTTATTGTTTCTTACAGTTTTAGTGTGTATAGTGCAGTACGGTGATGATGTCGATGACTACTAACAAGTAGCAGTTTTCAGTGTCTGCAGTGTATAATATGGTTTGATTGTTGTATTTGAGTTCCCGTCTAGTATTCCCAGTCACTGAGTTCATTTGAAAATGAATTGGTTTGTTTAAATAGAAGTTGTATATGTAATGTGTACATAGAATTGTACTAAGAACAGTATGTAGTCCTTTCATGCTAAGAAACATTAAGCTTCTTATGGATTCTTCCTAAGTTTTCTTACACTTATTATTATTAAACTAATGGTAATAGTGCACCACACGGCTGAAACTTCTACGAACCAGTTATAGTAGCTGTGCATTATTTTTGTATAATACACAGAAGAATCCATTAACACGTAGGTACATATACTACATAGCGTTTCCTAACTCATGTAAACGTCTTGCATTCAGCGGTATTTATTTACTTACAGCATTAGAATTAGCAGGATGTACCTGCCCATATTCTGCTTCTGCCGTGTGTGAATGTGAATACCTATAAGCAAGTAAGTAGAAGCTGCGAAATTGTTTTCATTAATTATGCAAAGGTGAAGTGAGGTGATTGCGAATACTAATAACTGCCTCAAATCATACAACAATACGAAATTGTCTACAGTAACTCTGCAACATAGCCATAGTGAACTACACGTACTAAAAAACTGTTGCAAATAATTCTCAAGCTTTTTCAAGTATTAAATTATACACAGAAGAGTCAAGAGTGTTTTGCTAGTTTTTATGTGCGAGGCTGAAATAAACGTTTGTCGTGCTTTGGCTGTGACGCTTCATTTTTCATAGTGGCCTGTATTGCAGAGGAACTGAAAAAATTCAAGTCGTGCATTTTCCATGGCAGGTCGAAGTCAATCTTCAAACTTTCAGTGCAGTGAATTCAGAGTGCCACAATAACTATACCTAAAGTTACCAAAGAAAATTCGCGGATCCGCATAATACCGTCATTTGTTTTCTTCAGGTTTAAAACTCCAATTCGTTCAACGAGATTTTAAAAGCTTCCATGCTCATTTAGATTGTGTTGTCCTCAAAGCTGAAACAATTCAGTGCGCTTTGAAACAAAAAGGGAAGGGGTTTGATTTGTGGTTATCATATTTACAACCAGCAACTAGTATTGACTACATGAGAATTAGAGTGAATGTACGCTCACCATAAGCAAATTACTCCACTACACTACCCCATCGTTGTTGGCAGGGTCTGTTCTGAATTGAATCCTCTTTAGTAGTAGTAGTGGCACTTACCTTTGGTAGTGCCTGTTGTTACAGTCATTCACAATCATATTCTGAGACGGGATACATGTCTCTAACGTAACAGACAGATATAACAGCTTGGAAAACTAAACTACTATCAAATATAAACTTACATCACATCACCTTGTCGTAATCCACAGCTATCCCATTCTCTAGAGTAAGGTGAACTGTGTACAATTATATTCCATCCCTTTCGACCAACATATTTACCCATTGCATTTACATTTAGCATTCTGCTGTTAGATGTTACTCAGGCAGTTAGCCGTTTATCGTGAATTCGTGATCTAAGCTATACCATTTCTTCCCAACCAATCACCCCCTGTAACCTTTTTGCCGAGAGACGTGTGTAAGAGATTTGCAAGTTTCCATTTCATTTCATTTCGTAAACGTTCTTCATGCTTGTTGCATGGAATGGCCACAATTTGGTATTGATATTTCGTCGATGTGACTATTTTCAGTGAAGGGATCGTGTAGTGTGTACTCTGAGACAAAATCTTTTTGGAAAATCAACTTGTGTGTCAATACATGTGGATTTTTAAATCAATGCATACTAAAATTGTAGTGATTCAAGGCAGAAGGAAATTGCTCAAGAACTTTGTGCGGTCTACTAAAATAATAATCGAATCTTTTCTTTGTACACTCTGACACAGTGTGATCTGTAGGATCTAGTGCAATTATAATACTGGGAATTATTATTTGCGGTGAAGTCACCTTATACTTTTTCATCAGTTTGGTGTCAATAGTGTCACGGTGGGATTTGAGAGAACTGAAAAATATTCTATTCACTCACACCCATCCCGTCAATCTGTCTCCATCTCGACTTGTTCACATGAAAATTAGGAAATGTAAAAAGTGCATTTTTTAAACCAATTTGCAGTTCATGTTGCACAGTCTGAATTTTTATGATTCTGCTGTTGACTTTTGAATTTCAATTGGCCATTGCATTGCGTCAAGTCCCTTCGAATATAGTGAACACATCGTGGATGACATCAGGATCTGAAATTTTTTCAAAGGGAAAATAGAACGTGATTGTGTAGTGTTGTTTGAATGTGTTTTCAGCAGTTGTAGTTCATGTAAAACTAGTGACGTGATTTGTTTTTCATTGCTGTTGGATTGGATAATGCATATTGGTCTTGAATAGAGAGTGATGTTAAGTTGATGTCCTACTACACCTAACTTGGCACAAAAATGCATTTCATTGAGTAGGAGTGCATTACTGACTTGAAACATACAATACCTACACGAAGTTGCATTTACTTACAAGTTTGTGTTTGATGCAAGTAAACAAAATCAAGAAATGAACAAGTACAGCTAGTTCTATATTAATCACACACTCTCAAGTTCTATTTACCCTGCTGATACACTAACTCATTATGTTATGAACTACTAGGTGTGTGTGCATTCAGCATTCTATTCTGTGGCTCAGGTATGTCACGTCAAGTTATATATCATTGAATTTTTGTAGTTGAAATGAAATCCATTAATTGTATAGAGTTGACTGCATTGTAAATGTTCAATTGATTGGATTCGTACTCCCAAAGAGCTGTATTTCATGATGTTTTATGTTTATAGCATTGAATCGGCGATTACTCTATGTAGATAACCATACACTGTAATCTAAAAAACTTTTCTTTGAACTTCACTTGAGTGTCGAATGTGCATTGTGTACAACATACCTCTACTTTTATTACTACTACTACTGTACTATATACTTATACTTATAAATACTGCTTTTATATCATGTTGTTCGTATCCTCAAGGTATTATTGATATTTATTGAGTTTCCTTAGTCAAGTATTTAGTGTAGGTTATCTTATCTTTCCCTTTTCTTTTATTCACAAAAGATTACTATGATATTACATTATGTGTGCTGTAGGATTTACTTTAATTTTTTAAGAAATTATTATCGTGATAGAAAAATTAACAGTGATATTAAGGACAACTTCCATTATAGTAGACTGTGGTTACTATATCTATATAACTGTTTTATGGCTCATATCACATAATTAATCGACTTTGCTTCTGGAAAGAAATGAATGGTCAGCAACAAATAAGTATATTATATTATAGAGGAGTACACGTCACAAGTAAGCTTAGAACAGATAGTTCTTTCATATTATTAGCATAAATAGTAGTAAATAGGTATAGGCATGTGTAATGTGTGGTAACATAACAGTTCTTTACTACGTGTACCTATTCCGCATTACAATTACAACATATTTTATAGGTAAAGAAAATACAAAGATGGACAAGACTTGTTTGTATGACTCGCTTCGTCTATATGCCTGTGCCTTTGACTGCCCTATACATGACCTTTTCCTACTATTGCCTTGTGATTGGTTAAAAGAAGTTTTTAATGTAATTAAAGTACAATTCTATCATCATCAGCAACAGATGCGGATCGGCTAGACTTTGTAGACACTCAGACAGAGCTATAGTGCAAGGTACATGTACTTAGGTACTTGGACATGCAATGAGAGAAGTTGCATTCTTTACTTTGATGTTTAGAGTCGGTGCATTTCTATATCAACAAACATTAATGATGCCAATGGGGAGCAACATTTAAGAGTTGATTGGTACTGCAGGTAGTATAGTAATAGTAAAAAGGTAAACTTTCCATTGCCTAAAGTTTAGATTGTAAGTATTGATATTTGGGTTGGAGATATGTCTAGTGTACTTAATGTCCACTTTGTGTACACAAACCACTACTGCACTACACAGCTACAACAATTGTAGAACTACTCATGCATATCAATTCATCTTACTTTCATTCTTCCAATTTAAGTTTACTTTTTTATTAGCAGATCGAATGTTGAGCCAGGAGAGATTCTTGTGCACACTTTGAATCAATATTGATTTGTAGTTGCAATGTAAATAGTCGCAAGTCATAATCAGCTATTATGAATCTCAATCATTTTGCTAAATACACAATTTATACAATCACCATCGCTTTTACTAAAAACTCGCAATTAAAGTGAATGCATAGTTACCTTTACCTACATAAACAGTTCAGATACAGTTGAAGAACGTTTGAAATCTCATCAAACTAGTTTCGCATCAATCTTCGTGTTCATCTACTTAGATTTAGAAGAGGAGGATTGGTATCTGAGATAATTAATTCAATTTTTTGGAAAAGTATTGGCTAAATGGAGGTGGAAGTGCTATTTACTCGTTAAAATCGTTGAAGGCTAAAAAATGCATGCCCTTTCAGTTGCTGCATGGTACACTTTTTCGATTATTGGTTTATGGTTTGCAAACTGTACTGTGTAGCTGTAGGAAACGGTGCAATTGTAATATAATGGCGTTGTGTGGCTAAGTAATGTCAGCTGGCTGTGTGAAGTTATTATTACTGTACATTTATTGCACAGCATAAATTACAATTGTAAACAAGGTAGGAAAAGGGGTGGAGTAGATAAACCATCGAATAATCAACCAAATTAAAAACACAAGTACAGTATAGCACTACTAACGAACAGATTCTTCAGTCTTCTAGTGCAGCAAGGAAAAGTTTTTGTTTGAGTATTACAAGCAAAAATATTTCAAATTTCCAAATTATTATTTAGGTTTATTTAGCCACACATTATCATTCTACCTACTTATTACATTGCATTATTTGTGTGCATGTGTCGTGTGTGCCAGCTATTTACCAAACACCTGATGGTGTTTCGTGTTTCTCTATACGATTTGGAAATGAAAAGTAGGAAATGATTCACACGAAGTTCTATCTAAGTCTCTTATGAATTGAACAGCGAATTTCTAAACTACCCCATGTAAATGTATCTTATTACTTGACACCTACTTTCGAGACATATTTCTAACAGAAATAGAGCAGTGTCACTCTATTGAAATAGAAGGTATTTCCAAATATGGCGAAATGTGACTGCATTCAATGCTTGACACGACATTATAAAAAATATTATGCTAATTACAAAGCGGTTACATTGATTTAGTGTACATTTTAATAGTTTTCCTGGTTTTCATCCAAACATTTCGAAACAAGAGCAAACAAGGAGTCTCTCTACAGGGCTAGGAATAATGTCAATAACATTAAAATATTTTATGTCTTGGTTTTATTAGGGAAACGAGTGGGATGGTTGCAATAATAACATTTACTTACCATTTAGATCTGATAAATGAAAGATTGAGTGGACTCAAGTGCTAATAAAGGCAATCAAATTATAGTCTCCTTTGCTAAAGACTTGAGCAACTCCTCTGATTAACATAAGTAACAACCCTCTAAAGTTTGTGGTTACGTTTATTTAATGCAACCAGAATGCACTTTGCATAGCTGATCAGATCAGTCAGATTATATCTTTCATGCTTGTTAAAAAGTTATTAGCAGCTAGGATCTTATTGAGGTTTCATGTTAAGAGGTACCTACACTACCTAAGCATACTAAGCAATATACGAATTATATGTCTCTGCTTACAACCTCATTTGCATAAAAAAATTGCTTTTATACAGAAATAATATAGGTACATCAACTATTGTTGTCCTAATGAATCTCCTCTGTGTCATGTGCACAGATAAGGCAGTGGTGGTTGTCGTAGCATACATAGATTGGATAACTTAGGTAATAATATGTGGAATGACGGGATGAAAACGGTGTTTGTCACCTAGATCATGTACACTACACGCTGAGAGGGCAGTATGCAAAGTTTGCAGAAAAAAATCTGCATGGGTGATTGAGTCGGCCAGTTGAGTCTCGTAATCGGTCTTGATTGGTTTGGGGTGCAATAGAATCTCATGCCCTGCTGACATGTCTCTCTCTCTTTCTGTGTCTTTGTGACTCAGCCGTTTCTTTCGCAGTGACATTTACAATTGGTCTTTGCAAGAATTTCTTTGTGCTGCACGTATCGTATGTTATTAACATTAATACAATACACACAATGCTTTCTTTCATTCCAAATTGTAAATACAGCTCTTTCGCAAGAAATAAACGATTATGCTAATACACAATAATGAAGAATAGTGCCACGGTACGTAGGTATAGTTGGTTTCAAAGATTATATACGACTTGTCTTTTCAAAGACCTGACAATAAGGTCGTCGTCACAATTCTTCCGGTTTGTTTTCTGCTTTTACTGCCTTGTACAGTTCTTTATGATAATAATGATAAGTATGATTGACCAAAGTACAGATGTAGTAATGCATTCTTCTTGTAATGATGTGAAGTTGCAAACTTCAAAGCTCCATATCTGTCATGTAAATGAGGGATTTACTTGCTCAGCTCTATTTTTCGTCAAATTTATACTACAACATCTGCTTTTTGCAACGGGTGATTTGTTGACTTGAAAACTTGTCGTGTTTACTGCCATATACTCGTTGCGCTGTTTTACAGGCAATAAAATGTTCTTTTTTGTAAAACGACAAATATCTGTAATAATTGTCTTGTTGATCCTAGTCTCTCTCTCGTCTTGTTTTTCATTATACACGATTCAGTCTTCGCATAGTTGCTACTACTATTACATTATTTACGTACAGCAATGAATTATGTGAGTTTGAAAGACTTGTGTCTCATACATCAACAGTTGACAAGTAATTGTACAATCTCGATAGCAATCGGAGTGACCTTAACGTTATTCTTGCATTACATATGTCCGTTGCACAGTAGAAGACTTGCACACAATAGAATATTTTCTATGCGTGTTAGTATGCTGCATATCATGAGCGAAGAAGTAATTATAATACTCTGTGATGTTAATCTATGTAGATAAGCCCCTTTCTTTTAAAAAACACAGGATTCTGTTCTGTTACTGAGGAGTAAATGAAGTTTTGTCTTGTTAATCAACAAAGAATCACAGTGAGACAATTGACAAGGCAGTAAGTATAAAATAATGTAAGTTGTACATTATCTTTTAATATATCTTGGCATATCAATATCAAGACCAATAGATGTGTCTTAGATATGACATAGGGGTATGTTAGAATGTCCGTACATGCATGGTGCACTATTATTAAATGTACATTCGCTAATTACTACCAGACTCAATGAAATGATAAAAAAGCATTTGTAATGTAGGTACTTATATAAAGTTTGTGCACAATCAACTTTTTTAGATTGTGCTGGCTCTGGCCTGGCAATAAATATCCTGTAGTAATAGTAGTTACTTTGTTGTAAGTAAATGAAACAGGCAATATATATCATTATAGAAATGCATGAGTGACTGAGACCATGATTCGAGCTTCAAGACACACAGGTATCAATCTTTACCAGTTTATATTTAAATTTAAATGTAGGTTCTGTTTTCTTTGGTCTATACTTAGCTAATATATGTGTCAAAGTACATAATGGTGACTTTAAGCCGGCAGGTTGTTAAGCATTTACAACAAATCATTAAACTTACCTAAATGTATAATTTCTAATTATAGTGAAGTGGTAGCATATGTGGAGTGGACTGCCGATTCCGTCAAGTCAGCCACGATTTGAATGACTTCATAAATAAGAGGCCTTCATTAGGCAAATGTCTGATGTCATACTGAGATCTGCATTGTGTAGCTTTGCTACTGCCACCACACTTAAACACTGCAAGGCACAAACCATTTGTTGTTGTACATTGTACACTAAATTTTATTTATTGCTCTTGGAATAACAAAGCTAAATATATACCATACCTGTTTGTACATAAATATACCTGTGAGCTATATAGAGCTAGGTTAGTATACTGACTGCGTGCTTTTACCTATATTTGCTTGAGCTTCATCATCAAGTATCTCTGTGTGTAAACGTTTAATGAAAACAAATACAATACAACTATAGAGAGAACAATATAAAGAATAGAACCTGCGGCCTAATATAGACATTTTGTTATGAACTGCACATTGCACTTGGGTTTCGTATCATTAGTGGCAGAAAGTCTGAAAGGACCCATTCTTAAACCGATTAATTGGTAGTTTGTTGCCTTGTAATGCGAGTTTTGAGTTGTATGGATGGAGGTTAGTTAAAATAGGGTTGCGGTGTTCTATAAACAGTAATAATTTTTTATAATAATGTTCTATGAGTGCTCATTATTGGTATATCTGGTCTGAGTTATAAACACTGAGTTATTACACGCATAATAGTACCACAGTTTGTGTTACATGGTTATTTGAGCTGCACGTCTTTTAATTCAGGACGTCAGATTCGTGTTTGCAGAGTCGGCTCATGAGTTGTTTTGTTGAAATGGAGAGGTCTACTATTAAAAGAGTGTCTAGTCTTCACAATGCAGAGAAAGGACACAATAATCAAACGGTAAAAGACACAGAGCTAGTTGCTTTATTGTTTTACCATCATGCTAGTATGTTGTTTTAATCGCATTGTAGTTGCATTGCCTACATATTGTAGTATTTAAGTAGTAGGTATAGGACTAAATTGCAGTATTGCTATGTACAATGCTAAACTGTAGTGTACCTACCTAAGTGCATTATAGCGCAAGACATTGTTATTAAAGTTAATACGATGATAACATGGACATACCAAGTGTGTGTGTTATCAAATTCACATTAAGGTATGAGAGAGTCCGTCTTGTACTCAATTCAAGGTGTCAGCCTAGAATTAAAGAATCCGTAAATAATAAACATGGTCAACAACTACAAAGAAAATATATGTGTAAGTCTCTGAGTGTGGACCATAATATGTTTCATGTATGTATTATTATATTGCATGTGAGTGCCTCCAGTATATTTATCCTTACTGTACTTACTACAGGTTAGGCCTAGTAGGAATTTTTATAGAGTATCTGTAAAAGTAGAGTTTCATAATCATGTGTGTATGTGTGTGTACCTTAACCTCTGAAATGCATTTTTGTGTTCACAATACACACAGCAACTGCTAGGCCGCAGGTTTCAATTTTAATTATGTATTTGGTGTTGCCGAGAACATTGTAATTTTCATTTCATCATGCATATTTTGAAGAATGGCCTGTGCACACATACACACATATTGACAGACACAACTCAAAAGTCAGACCTGTTGTAATATTTGGCTGGTTTCGTTTATGTGCTCATATGTCAAGTTAATTGAAATGGAAACTACTTCTCTGGTATTACCTATATATAGTCATATTAATTCGGTGGAAATCATTTACAATTTTTAAGTAAAGTTGGCACTTACCACACAGGTATATTATTAATAATAAGTAATTTATGTAAGTAGTAAGTATGTGAGGATGTGAGTGTACTTATAAAGCATAGGTATGCTAGCAATAACCTTATACAGGTATAAGCTAAAGTGGATTTACAGGCATGGATATTATTTGTCTAAATGTAAAAGTCTTGTTGTGAGATTATCTCATAAAATTTTATTTCTTAAGTCTAAGGGAAATCAGCCTTGGTAATGCATTGTTATTTTCATAATGGTACATTATTAATAACATCCAGTTTTATGAGTTGATTAAAATCACGAGTATGGCCAGAGGATATTTGCTAACGGTAAAGCTTCCTTTTACATTTCTATTCTTTATTTCATTATTATTATGTTCAACTAAAAACGAAAGAAAGTTCATTTTAGTAAGACAACAGAATTAAATGTGATGATAATGTGATTTGGGCTATAGCCTAGCCCTTAGCCTAGTTTTACCTCTTGAATTTTTTATTCCATTCGCCATGAAATATTTCTACGTGCTTTGCTATTAGAATTTTACTTTTGCACTCACACTAACAGAACAGATACGAGAATTTTATTTGTGTATATGAATCGTTTGATTGATGATGATGGGACAGTGAGAGTTCAACAGATTTTATTATGATAAAGTAGTCCACTTTGATTTAAGTTCCATCTAATGTGTTGAGGTAGTCGCTGTGATTCTACTTAACAAAATTATTATTTACTACGAGTAGATTATCAAGTTCTGTGTGTTCTTTCCTATACAGTGCTTACAATACGTCTTTATTGTCGTTCATCAATAGTAGGTATTCTAAAACAGGAAAATGCAACCATTTGCTGTTGTGAATACTAACCAGAAATAGTTTGAATATAATAACGCAATGATAGCAGGATAAAAGCGAGTTCATATTATATTATATAGAGATAGAGATAAAAAAAATCCTCGAATAATCATTTTTGTTACCTTTATATGATGATGCAGATAGTACCTGTACCATGTACTGCCTCTCCTTTTCACTTTTGATTGTAAACATCACTTCAATATTTTTGTAAGGTTTTATCTGTACCAGAAGACAGTTGCCTATACACAATAGGTACTCGTTAGAGCAGAGCTGACTGCCTGCCTTAGAAATATTGTGGTTTTAACTCTGATATTTCATGTACTAATGTTTTGTATTTGTATCAATCTTATACTACAGTACCTACTTGTACATGTACACATATGTGAGTGTACATGCAATACTCATACATTGTCAACTGGTATTTTTATGCGTGAAGTTTGCATGTTTTGTGTTGTATAAATTAATATTAGTGTTTGCAATTTACAAAGTATATAGAAGAGTTGTAGTGTAAATATTTACAATATATTTCTCATTCATTATTGCACATTTCTTCATCATTTCTAATAAAGTAGAGTGTTTTACATTTTCACTTGATATCAGCATGCATGATTAGTATGTAATAAGAACACTGGCTGAGACAAGCTCCTAGTAGTTAACATGAAGGGACAGTAGAATCAGAATCTACCATTCAGGTAATATACAGCTAAAACTTACACGCATGCAAATAACTTGAGCAACAACAAACTAGGCTAACATTACAATCCGTCCCATAGAAATTGCAACTTTAAGTAAAATCAACGCAATAATCATTTTGAACACAAAAACGTCCGTGCATACTTGAACTGGGTGGACCAGAAATCGATTTATTTTTTTTTCGAGCAAAATTTTATACTTTAATAAGAAACATATAGGTGGTACGTTCTCATCTTCCTTGGTATGATCAATTTAGTTTAGCAACAAAAATTTTTCATTTGCTTGATTAGTATTTAGTGTGTCTGGGTATATACTTAATGTGTAGTATTGTACCTTGTAGTTTAGGCAGATGTACCAAAGAAATTATAAAATAAAATATCGATTAATACTTAAATGGAAATACTGCAATGTGCAGTGTGAGTTATTTATAAATACTTATATTATAGCGATAACTTGAGTTAAGAGAGTAGAAAGCAAAACGTGGACTTGACTTGACTGTGAGAACTTATAGAATTATTTCTTTTGGTTGAATTGGTCATTGTGCGTGTGAACAACTTCATTTTGGTTTGTTTCTCTGCTCTATATATACATCAACAGCCCTTTACAATGAATTCTGCTCCCAGCATTAGAATTAGAATACACAGACCTAACTATAATAATGCAATTGTAAATACTACTATTTACAATGATACTATGCACGTCATACTGTACACAGGTACATATACTTAATGTGCGAATTGTTTTTTTGATGAGAAATACGAGGCAAACAAGTTGAAAAAAGAACCGAACGGAAATATGTGTAGAATGCAAATGCAATACTCGCAGTTATAAATGTGTAAACAATAAAGATAATGGAAAGTATCTCAGCCTGCTCATTGAGAAATGTATAATTTATAAATTAATTGCTAGAAGACAATCCTCCTGCAGCATTTGAGACATTCCCTGGGTTTTACTATTTGTTCATAGTTAGTTTCATATTCTTTTTATTAGTTCAGACTCAAACAGACAATGAAATGAGAAGGTAATATTTTATATCTTTGTTTCGTGTGTGTGAGGTTGCTTATATGTTGCATTACAATTACTTGATACAATAAATACTCTGCATACCTATCCCAACCAACCAAAGGCTACGATGTTATTAGCATTGTTATTATTATTATTACTGTACACACTAGACAGTCTTCACTTACTTGACATGAAAAGTTTTGATTGTGTTTGTGTTGATAGCTTCGGGAATTAATTATATGTTGCTGCGTGGTTCGTGGCTCGTGTGTTGCGGTTTTTATCCTCAACTGAACTATACAGAGATACAAGAATGCATTTACATGGAAGATGAGCTAACGAGATGCATATTTGCTGTTGCATCTAAATTATACACTAGATGATGAGTATAATAGTTAGCAAGTGGTAAGAATTGTTGTACACACACCTACGTATCTATCTGAGTGAGTTATGTAACATTGCTATGTGGCGAAAAAGATATGATTTGAGTTTGCTATCATTTCTCTGAAGCAATTTCAATGATAATGATAATAATAAGAAATATCGTAACGGGACACTAAAAAAACTTGTCTACAACGTGTATTGCAAATATTAACGCGACAACAATCATTCTAATGTACCTATTATTCATTTCAAGGAATTTAAAACTTATCTTGCTTTTCTTTGTTTTGCAGGCGCCAGAGCAGCACCTGGTTAAGAAAAGCAGTGGAAATGTGTTAGGACGATTTTTGAAGTTGGGGAAATCGAAGAGTGATGCTCAAGGGTACGGATTAAAAAATCGCTCAGCCTCTTACCACGATGATTTAGAGGAAGATTTCCGGCTTTCACCGTCAATTAGAGGACCCGTTGAGAAAATGGTACACAAAGCCAATTCTCGCAAGGATGTGTCAAGATCCCATTCATGGATTTACGGTTCTGTGAAGCTACCATCAGATTTGCCATTTGGCTACGGGTATCACAACGGATTCGGTTCAAATGGAAACAGTCCTAATAGTGGCGGTGGGAGTGGAACTAACAGTTCCGCAAGTCAGGGGCATAACCCTGTACAAATCCCAAGGTGCCAAGTGGTAGATTACTGTTGTTCTTGTGATTGTTCTGGTGATTTTGACTTTTTGACCCCTGGGCCGGGGTCACCTCAATCTAACTCGCCGTGCCAAGCTTGTGCGCTCGAAGCAGGAAAGTACGGCAAGAACCGGAAGCAACAGAGTCATCAACGGGAGCAAGAGTCAGGAAAGAACTTTGTGAGCAGCGTGAGAAAATTAACATGGAAAAGTCTCAAACAAGTTGTAAAGAAAAGACCGAGTCTTGACTCAATAAAAAAGCCAAATGGTATGTCTGCTGCTCCGTCCATTCCTAGTTTGCCATCCTCCATAGAAATAATGCCGAGTCCTGGTGGCCCGTACCTCTCGTCACATACTGCCGATGAATTACAGCCAAATTATTTCTTTCCTGAGAAAAAGAATTTTTACGCTAGTTGTAATGACCTTTACGGGGAACCTGGTCCTCACGTAACAGCCTCGGTCAGAGTAAGACCAAAAAGAAGTCGACAACCTTGGCATTTCCCAAATGAATTCGGTCCCGTACCCAATTACCAGGAAGAGGACCTTTACCACTCAGAATGGGATTTGAGACAATACATGCCGTACGATATGTGGCTCACAGCTACTAATAATGTAAAACCGCGTAGTAATATGAAGCCCACAAGTCCAATACCAGACTCAACTTCGCATTCGAACAATTCTTCTTCCGTTTATTCTTCAAAATCCCCTGCCAAAACATTTTCTTCTGGAATGACAAATGGAAAGAGCAACAATAGAGTCCCTCCACCTAGTAGTAGCAGCTCTAGCGGTGATACAGTTGTAATCAATCAATCAAACAATACGGGTCCCACAAATAGCAATAACAATCCCAGCAGTTCTTCTACAAGCAATAAAGGCTCTGTATCTTCCAAAACAAATCTTGGGATTGTTAAACGTTCAAGTATTCTGCATGCGGATGTTACAGCGTATCAACTTCTAAAAGCTCAGACAAAAAAGAAAAACCCTACTCCTGAAGGAGCTCCAAGACTAGATGACGAGCTGAGTGAGTCTAGTGATGATTTGAGCGATAATGTTTTGACCGATGACCCTGTTCGAATAGGAGGTCAAGGAATTTACATGGTGTCCACAGTAAGTATTGGCGGTAGTGGCTCCTCAGTCAATAATGGTGCCAGCCGAGGGTTTGCTCAAATTCTAAGTAAATCTGCCAACTCTAAGGGATCAAGTAAACAAGCAGTATCAGATGGAGTGTGGTCTGACCAACAAATTACTATTAAGGGAAGTCAGAGCAAACACGCGTCTTCGAATCGTGACCGAGATCAGCATTTGCCCGATAAGGTGAACAATAGGTTGATCGATTTGCACGATCAAGACACGACGAGCAAGATGAATCATACGAGCAACTCCTTTACACCACAAACACAGTCTGCTTCAGCCATGCCAAAACCACCACCTTTACCACCACATGGGCTTGAGAATGGAAATTTCAATTTTCACGCTGGTGCTAGTAGTAGTAATGCGAATGTTACAGCAAATGGAATTCACAACAATAGCGGAATAACTAATAATGTCAGATGTGATGGAGGTTCGTCGAGTGATCTGAATGGGTCGTTGTTAAGCAATTCAAACCATAGTGCAAGCACCACATCATCATTCTCCAATGACAGTAATAATAATTTTAATAATGATCATAATCACATCTCAGTTGCCAACAAGAGCTCTTACAGTTCAAATGATATAAACCATGGCTCAGAGCAGGAGAGTCAAGATGATGATGGCTTCGAAGAATTCGTTTACGACGAGCATGCCATGAGTTGCAATGAAACAAATGCAAACCATAATCCTTCAATATCATCTTTCAACAATATGATTTCTGCGACGGAAAACCGGAATCGATCTGCCAATAGAAATCCATTGGCCCAACCATCTATGCGTGACAATCCATTTGAGTTGAATAGTCATCGAAATCCCATGAGTGCAAAACATTCCACTCCAGTCAACATTGCTAACGGGAATTCACAGACTGCTTCTTCTTCTGTAGTATCATTTGCTGATAGTAGTAGCAGTAATAATAGTGCGAACAAGTCTCATAGCAATGAAAACGGCTCTAATAGATCCTCCTCGTCAAATGGTGGAAAATATGGCGCTTTGCGAAGAAGGAAAGGTCGCAACGGTCCAGGTGGCAAAACTTTACTCAGAGAAACAATTTACGAAGAAGAAGACTACGATGATCATAATAATATGGAAGACAGCCACGAAAACAATGAAAAAGCTCAAAGTCATGGCAGAGACTACTCAGTGAAAATTGTCGTGTCACAGAGTGGGAGTAGCAGTAGTAGTTCCAATGCAGCGACTGAGTATGTCAAGCCAATCTTGAAAAATCGCGATCGAGTCTATGAGACTCCAAATGTGCAGTCTAACGGCAACGGGCAATATAATAAGGGTAGCAGTCCGAATGGCAGTGAAATATATTTTGATTCCTCTGTGTCAACCGCTTCAAAGAAAAAGGTGCAGTTCGATAGCAGCAAAATAGTTGTATGTGGAGGGGACAGTGGCTCAGATTATTACGATGATGAGGATGACTCTAATGAAGAGAGTGGAAGTGGAAGCAGTAGCGGCGCCAATGGCTTTAAGGCGAGCGACGAGCAACCAGTGGATGATTATGACGAGGATGATGATGACGCGGACACTTTGTGCGAGGAGGATATACATAATGATAGTCCTATTGAGAAAACTAATAGAGTCGTAAACAGTGTCTGTAACAGTAATGATAGTCGAAATGGCTCGTCAATTGCAAATAATATAAAGCCCGCACGAAAAGACGCTCCTGCTTTCCGATCGGAATCTGAAGAGCAAAAAATGCCACAGAGAGGAAAAACTTCTTTTGAAGAGGAAGTTGCACGGAAAGCGGCTGCTATTGCTGCTGCTCTAGCAAAGAAAAAGCAGGCCGAAGAACAAGAAGAACTTTATGACGAAGTCAACAACCTTCAGCCTCAAATTCAACAACATCAACACCAAAGCAAAAGTATTAATGCTTCTAGTTGTAATGATGACGGTAGAAACGGCTCAAAGTTAAGTAAGCAGAGTAGCGACACTCAAAGTGATTCTATTAAGAAGAACAACAACATTAAAAGCAACCTGAAGAAATCGACACCGTCAACGTCAAGATCCGTAGGAAGTGCTCCAGTGGGGCGAGATAGTCAGGTGGCAGCAACTCACAATCTCGATGCTAATGCAAGGAATGAAAAAACGGAAATACAGCTCAAGAATACAACGAAGACACCCCATGGACCATCATCGTTGAAAGCGGATCGAATTGCCAACGCCTCTGACAAAAGTCCTGTTAAAGGTACGCACTGGTCCATTTTGTTTGTTCACTATTCCTCTTCTTCTCAATTCAATGCGCATTTACTTAACACTTTGCTTTTTTAATCTTACTGTACATTACTCTTTGAGCTTGACTCACCTCATTGCATTTTTCATACCCTGCATCCGTACTCTGATTTTTTATTCCACGCTTCCACAGTTTCTCAGAATTCTATTTTAGAATTGCGGAGTCCTCGGTTGACTCTTTTCTTATATGTATGCCATACCATGCCAATTGCAATTCATTATGAAGCTATTTGTAAATACTACAGTAAATATCATGGCAATTACTTAGGTAGGTGTAAGTAAACAAAATAAAACCTTGTTTAAAACGACCTACCTACGTAATAATTTTTCTCTCATTGTCAGTAAACCTTTTATGTATAGCAACTTGTACAGAAGGTAATGGGTTGGGATTTGGAAGAGCTTTGCAGTAAAAAAACTGAAGGTGCAGGTGCATTCAGCACAGCGGTAGGTAGGGAAATATTTGATGAGATAATTTTGGAGATAAAAGTGTTGTATTTGCATTGTTTCTTACATTCTTCAGATTTCTTCTTCTATTGCATTTGCATTGTAGATTTTACTTGCATTTAGTAATAAATAGCAGTGTAGTACTTTGGAAAACAAGTCTTATGTAATTACTTAAACAGATTATGTAAGAAGAACAAAGGATTTTTATTGTCCTCTTTAAAAACACTCGTCGATAATAGAAGTAGAAGAGAAGACGCAACAAACAAAAGACGTACTGCAACATAATTGAAAAATTGCTATCAATTTGATGCATGCAAATGGGAGCATTAGCAGGGAATAGAGTGGTGTGATAACGAGTAAATGAAAAGCATTTTCATATTAGAAATAAATCATTTCGATACTGATAATATCATATTACAAACTTTGCATATGTAATGGATACATAAACAGTGAAGATATTACATGTAATCATACCATAATTATGTTGCAGAAATTTCGTTGTATTATATGCAAATACTACCTTAGGTAATTTTGTTGCAGAAAATTCGCAACTCAGGAAAGGAATTATAAAATTGCATTTAAGAACTTTATTTACCTATGCTTTAGACACGACATCGTACTAAGCACAAAAGAAGATGGGAATAAGCAAATTCTACTAAACATTTGTTTCTGTATAAATTAAGAATTCTTCATTGCGCTTTTTATAGCAAATTACATTTTTTGCACAATGTATTGGATAATCTTATAGTGTATAGCTGTAGTCTATAGGATACTGTGAATGTCAAGTAAGGAAATTGTTGTACAAAAGTTGATACAACATTCATGCATGCAAGAAATAATTTGACGGGCCAAAACAGTCAAGCAGGTAATAAGATAATACCTTTGTTGGTGAAAACATTTTTCCTGAGCAATTTTCAAATTGCGATGTGGTTACTAAATTGTAGGTTTCAGTCTCACCGGGAAATTTTCTCTACATTATTTTTGATTATGCTTCTAAACATTTTTTAAGAATGAGTAGTATGACAATACGCTTGATTTTGTGCTGTTAAAAAATACATAACAAGAAAAAATACCCTTCATGCTAATTTGATTGTGGTCTACAGTTTTTGCACAGATTTGTTAAGCATGCATTAGCAGGCATTTCCTCCAGCATTCATGTTCAGTCTAGTACTTGCAGCTGTAGCAATAGAAAAACCAAAAAATTTCGCAATGTACAATGTCTAGTTTGTTTCAAGTCAGGAATCTCATACTGACATGCAAAGCTTACTCGTGTAAGCTGTTCAAATGTCAAGGATCAATCGCTGATCTTGTAAGAACAATAAAATTTGTGTACCTAAACACCTAGCCCCACACATTACATTGCCTAAAAATGTTCCAACTTTTTGCTTGTCAAGGACGGATTAATAATTACTAATAACAGTACATAGGTACTACTTTACATGCAAACACGCTTATATAATGCACTCAGACAATCCAGTTTGTCATGCAGAATTAAAAAGACATTTTCACTAACAAATTATATTTTACTTTACCTTGTAGTCTCAATTCTCAAATGACTCTATATACACAGTATAACCACAACACGAGTATATTATTATATGCAAAAATGTAACATTCAGTGTACTGCCGGGTTTTTGCTTGTTAAACCTTGAAATCAGTCTTTTTCAAGTTTAAATCAACTGCCTATCTTTGTAAGTACAACTGTAGAACAAGTCGAAAGTTAAATTATGAGTTGCAGTTGCACAAGATGTAAGATTTGATACCATTGCTAGTTATTTGCAAATTGTGAATACAAGTAAACATGTTTCATGTTAAATAATACTGAATTAAAGATTAATTTTTGTATTTAATCACGAGTTTCCTCTGCACAAGGTTAATACACTTGTGACTTGCAATGTTATCTATGAAAATAAAATCCTGCTTACTTTTGTACTTTAATGACAGCAATTTTTATCGCATCTGTTGGTCATCCGATAGCTAATTAAGTAATTATTACGACTTTGCCTGCAAACTTGGTTGTAATTTCTTTTGAAGAGGTAAACTGTTGTGGTAGGTACGTGAGCACTTATTTAAGTTGGCCACGATAAGAATTGATGTTTTGATACATGAAAGTGAAATCCGAATATTTTATTTTATATAATCAGAGAATCGAAGCTTCCCTTTCATTTATACTGTGCAATTTAGATAGCATATCTTATTAGCTTATTTAAAATTCAGTGATTCTCATTTAACAGTTAAGCAGTTGTGTGAGCACTAATTGTGATACAAACAAAGAGCGTATGAGAGCGTCACAGAAGAATGTTGTAATGTAATATCTGCAATGTGAAAAATGTTTATCTTTATATGCCGACTTAAGAATGTTAAGGTAAGTTGGGAGCGTATAGCGTACCTAGTAAGTTGTAAATAAAGATAGGAGTAATGAAAATGCTTATAGTAGTTCGAATAGAAATGGTTGTCTACTACAAAGACAGGTCTGCACCTCTTACAGCACTCCTGTGATATTTATTTGCTGTAAATAACTAGACGCTTATAATGAAAAATGTTTCGCATTCTATCCAATCCACTGTACGAAACACAGTAAGGAATTGAGAATTTCTATAGAATACCTAGTGCTTTGACTTCAGAGTCTCGTTCATGCATCATGTTCGACATTGAGTGGGAATGAATTAAAAAAGTCAAAAAAAGATTTAAGTACTAAGGCACTTGTGTGTGTGTACGATGCAAAACACTTTTCACTACAAAGCACACACAGATAATCCATTCCTGCATGCCGTCAAGTATTCTGATTCAATATTTAACTCGAGCAAGATACTACCACTTCTACTAAACACTAATAAACTGCAGGAAGTAAATTCGAGTCAGGATCTTTATGGGACAGGCAATTTGAGAGAAGGGTGGGAGAATTGCCATACAGAGGTACTAGACACAGACAGTCATCGTATAAACGTAGAATGCATGGTTTAATATTATTACACCATTGCAGAGTCATATACAGTATACGCCTGGTCTTAAGACCGTGTTCTCGTACCCAGCCAAGTTTTACATAACACAAAGTCAAGAATTTGTTGTTGAACTGAAAAGTGGATTGAAACGACTTGTGTCTTAATCTCACATGGCGCAATACGGTAAACTGCATACCTATTTACCAACTCCTATAGTTTTACATACCTACTCAACCTTTTCAAAGACATGAATAGGATTTTAAGATGACTTGTACTGGATTATAATACAGATACATAGAACACCTCTCTTGTAAAAGCATAAAGATGGGCCTATAATTTAATGCTTTTTGTATTGCCGTGCTTGTGTGTATGATTAATGATAAATTGTAATAGTAAATGTCATTGTGTATAGTATACAGCTAGGAAGCAATAATACAGTTACTGCACTCCAATAAATGCGAGTGCCTATAATATCTCCTCATGATGTCACATTTGTTTTTATGCGTGATACATAAAATGTGCTTTAGATTTACACGAGAAAGGTTGTTAGGCGATTCTGCTATTTTACACGTTAAGTTTATATTACTCGGTTGGTCTTAATAGAAGATCTGTAATTAGTGGTTGGTCGTGCCGCAAGAATCAAAGAAGAAAGTTTACTTACAATTAGTTAGCTCGAGTGAAGTTACGTCGCATTACTTAAAACTCAAGATGAACTGAAGCTGAAGCATTTCTTCGACAGCCTTACTTAAAGAGTGGTAGAGAATCTTCTAAAAGATTTTTATACCTTACCGACGCAGTCGACTAGTATTAGAATATCACATTTCATTCCACTGATGCTAAGCTGTAAATCATTGAATTGGTTTCAGATTGCTGAGTAAATGCTTTTACGTATAAACTTCTTAGTTAGACACAGCTAAGGCTAAAACGATATCAGTGTTTTACAGGCCAACAAGCAATTTATTGTTCATGTAATGTTACATGTGCATGAATGCGATTTGGTAGACCCTATTATCAACTAGTAATACATAAATGTACATCGTAACTTTCATATGCTCAGTCATTCCTTGTGAATTTAATAGCTCTTGCTTTGGTTTATAGTAATCGAAGGAAAAATTAGCTCAAGCGTGTTAAAAAAATTCAATGAGAATAAAAATGCAGATTCTTTTCCTTGTGTAAAGTTATAACATGATTAGATATCACAATTGTGCATAGGTAGGATAGGATGGTAGGATAGGTAGTTGTACATTCGATGTTTGGAAAAACTAAGGAAATTACTTATTATTACTTGCTTATTATGTTTGTGCTTATAGTTTATGTTTATACTGTACTTGGTATTGTAGTCAGATTCATACGAACACGCTAATGAAGAATACCACTGCAAAATTCCAGTGTGTAGCTTACTAACTAAGGAAACATGTGTGCCGTAAAGAAACAACCTTAACATATCACACAAAATTATAAATCATGATAGTTAGCGCACAAAAGTAAATTAGGCACCTTTATAATTGCAGTAGTCGTAGACTTTATATAGAGGTAGATAAAGGAAGGTAGGTAATGTGTACGTCAAGTTACATGATGATTCATGGAGGTATGTACTTGTATTAGTAGTTACTGTTGTT
This sequence comes from Pogonognathellus flavescens, assembly GCA_019776165.1. Lineage (NCBI taxonomy): Eukaryota > Metazoa > Arthropoda > Collembola > Entomobryomorpha > Tomoceridae > Pogonognathellus > Pogonognathellus flavescens. The sequence goes on along the minus strand of JABASD010000119.1, from coordinate 38,369 downwards.
CACTATCAATTTCATTCAGTATTTCATGCCATTCCATTCAGTCATTTTATTTTTAGTGGTTTGTTGTATCAGCAGCTCCAAAGATAAATATGTACATGTAGCTTGAGCGGTTTCATTGACTCTTGCTGCAAGAGTTACAACCATAATATATTTAAATTCATGTTTAAAATGCAAGAGAATCAACTGAACTGACAACTTCTGGCTTAAGTAGTAAAAATAAAGACGAGGAAGCAAAGCTAATATAAAAACAGACGAATCAAATCTCAATTGAAATGGTATGTAATGCTTTAAGACGGCTGACGACAAAAAGACTCTCACTTGCAAATAAATAGTTGCCTAAATAGCTCGGTGGTTTGAAATTGCCGTTATACGTTCAGTGTATGACCGAATAGTATAAAAGTGTAGTAAATGGCACGGTGTAACTAACTATGAGCATGAACATGTCAATGCAAATAGATGTCAAAAAGAATGGTTTACATATTGCGTTGCATTGTATGGCAGTTTTACACCGGTGAATGGTGAATAAAGATAACGCACTGGTTTTATGTGTGCAAGATGTTGGTTAAAGACGAAAATACGTAACACTGTCTGCGTAATTGTTGTAAATGCGTTACATCAATGTTTTTACGTGTTCAAACAGTTTGAGTTTGCAAATGAATCTCTTGGGTTTCTACAATAATACGAATTTTGCAGATTTCCTTTAAGTAATGGGCTGATGGATAAATATGACGCTTTGACAAAGTGGTCCCATGCCGTTTCATAGCTTGAGAAATTGTTAACATTCAATAGAAACAACACAACTTTTAGGCATTAAAAAATAAACTGAAATGAATGGACTTTTATTCCCTTCTCTGTCATTTATTCTGCACCGTAGTTTTTACAGTCTTTTTCATTCGCTTGTGTTTATATTAGATGGTAATCAACTCTCGATTTCAAAAACTGTAAATTTTGTACTAAACTGCTAAGCAGAGTTTAATGGATGGTAATAAAAATCAGCTTTTACAGCAGTTAAGTCTTTTCAATTGTAAAATACGACTAGCTATACTTAACTAGGTAGCATTAAACTCATCATATGCTAATTCAGACTCTGTCACTGCATTCAATTGCTGAGGAAAGAGAAATAATAATATTTATTGAAAGAATGACAGAATGGCTCATTTATATCTTATTGTTGGCCATTTACATGAGTGGGACATGTTACTTTTTTCTTTACAGTGTAATTCATCTAAAGTTTCCGTTCCAAACTTCCACTGTGAAATACAGAATGCGTTTCTGTCTAAAACACTTCTACTAATTCATCTATAGTTTCCGTTCCAAACTTCCACTGTGAAATACAGAATGTATTTCTGTCTAAAAGACTTCTACTTTGTACCATTACCACTTTCCACAAAAGACAAAAACACTTAAACAATACAAATATGATTGAAAATGAATAAAATCATTACTATTCCTCGTTACGCTTACATAAACATTAACATTTTTTATTCCTTACAATCTTCTTTTGTATTTGCTTACCATTACCTCAAACTTTCACTTGCGACTTGGTACAAAATGAATTTATATAAATAAATACAAAATATCCTTGCCTCTTTTGCTTTTGTTCTATCGTACCATGTATACCTAGATGTTATGTGGCACTTTTTAAAGTTATGCATGATTTGCAAGTGAGCGATCATTAAGTGGTTAAGTCATTTATAGTGTTCTATATTTTTTAATTAACAGAAAAATCCGTTTACATGACACATATGGAGTATGTAAGTGTAAAAACATGTTGAAGTAACATAATAGTATTAATTACACATTGTAACTTGAATTCCCATTGAATTTAGCACTATTTGTTTGTAAGCACTTAAGGTGATTGATCTAATATCTGCCAATATAGTAACGTTATTCTTATCATATATAATATCCAACTAAGGTCTACATTAAGTCTTAAGCATATTATAATAATGCTACTCTGGTATTTCCAACTTAAGGTCAAACAATCATTGTAAATCATTCAAAGGGCTACTACAAGAACAGGTCTCGTATAAATTAAAAAATAAAGCCCTGAACTATTACGTACATTTATAATTTATAATAGTGTAGCTAATTTGATTAAGATTGATTCAAAAAGGAAAGTTATTTAGCTCAAGTATGAATACTGAGAAAACCACCCATTTTCAACTTGTTAGCGAGCACTTAGCATTTACACACATGAACATGTCCATGTGGTGAGATAAATACCACGTCTCTGTTAGGAGCAAGTCTTTCGTCTATTTAACACTTTGCCAGAGCAGAATTTGATACCGTCTATCACTCCGTGATGTCTAAATAAAAAAGATAACATCCTCGTCTGACTACTTTCAAAACTGTCTCAACCAACACAGATCTGTGCATAATTGATAAATAAATCTTTCTATATTTAAGAAAGGAACTTAGGAAAAATCCTTATATTTCTCATTTGATTAATGAATGAACCACACAGCAACCATATTATGACAATAATTTGCACGCAATTTATTCGTTACGTATGAAGGAAAAATACATTGATATATTATAGCTTCTATACTCTTACCAATGAAAAGTTATCTATAAACATTTCTTCAAATGGTCTTGAACCGGATTGCTAGTTTGATACCACCCAGCTCAGCTCTATAATATATGCATGTTGCCCTCAATTTCTCCTTTCGAAAGATTTGTTAACGGAAAAGTCTCAAAACCTCATAATAACATCACCTAACTCTACTAGGATATTTTTTACAATTCATTTCAACATGTCTTTTTAATTCTTATGAAGATAAGTAATGTAAATGTAAGTTGGTTTTCGCTGCACCATTCATTTCTCATCTGTATAAAACATTGTGACATGTATGACATACAATACTTAGGTCGGTATGTGCAAAACGGTACCTTAGGTACCTATATACTATTTAGTTAATTTTTACATAGGTACATTCCTTCATTTGAAGTTGAAGATGTAGAGTGAGCATTTACCGGTACTAATGTGGTAAGTAGTGCTTGCCTGTAACAGAAAAAATGTCTGTCAAGAGCAATGAATGTATGTTCAATACCTGAGACGACAGTCTGGCACTTATACTGATAAATGACACCGTTAATAATTTAAAGACTTGAATATACAGAACATAAATATTGAGTTATGTATGTATTAGAATTGTAAACTTCTGTCAGTGAGTAGGTACAGACAGACAAGACATTGTAAGTTTTAATGACTTACGCAATCCTGTATGGAAGTTGACTGCAACTACAACTACCTGAGGATAATCAAAGAATTATGTGTTATTGCAAGGCGTGTTCATTCTGTTGCTATTTACCTTGAGATACTGAAAGTAGTAGAAGTGTCAATGCAATAATACTACTTAGAATATTAAGAAGGATTCAGCATTTTTGCACTTCGTAGACACGTTATTCATTTCAGACAGAATTGCTGACGCTTAAAGCTTAATCTGTTGGTTTATGAAATTGTTGAAATGCTTGAATAATGACATGAAAGAATTAAAATTTAATACTTTTACTTGCTATGCACACCTTGTATAAGCTGGCAATGTGTGTGGAATGAAAATAGACCTAGGTAGTCAAAATAAAACGGTGATTTATATTGTTACAACAGCTTTAGGAAGATAACAGATGTAAATGGTCTACCTAAGGGCATTTTCAAGCCTTAATACTCTTGAACACTCAGGCTTTCGTTTCTTCAGAAAAACAAATGAAGTAAACAAATGGGAAGGAATAGCCGAGCATTAAGCTACTTTAAGTAAAATATCTTGTAGCTTATTCAACTAACCAAACCGGAATTGGGTATACAATACAAAAGCAATACATTATATACAATAAGGATTTAAAATTCATTAACATAATCGACATATGGTATAGTCTACTTGCATAAATCTGTCATAAGAAAAATCCATGACATACAGTGTGCAAAAATATCTACTGTAGTCTTGCATCTTGCATCTATCTGCAACTTTGCAACCTTTAGTTTTCCATAACATTTTCGTGAGAGTAAGTCTGTATAATAATGAAGTTTAGAATTAGAAGCGAATTTTTAGTAAATAACGAAATTCTGAAAACAGTTTAACAGCACTAATGCACAATCTACAGATTTCTATTATTTCTAAAATAACCGTTTTGTATGGTCGGAAAACTACAACTGATAACTTAAAATGGATATGTGTATGCAACCCTAACCAATGTATCGAGGACGCTTAATTAAGCACAGTTATATTTTAATTCTGCCTTTAAATTGTTAATCGAATCAATCAACCTCTTTACGATGTCCATGCCAGAGATTGTATGGAATTATTTATAAGTGTTTCACTGTGAATCAACAAGCAAGTCATAAATTCATCTAGGAAACAATTGGCCCACAAAGCCGTAAAGTTAAACTTTTCAGTAATTTTTCGCAGGTTAGGTAATATGTATATAGACTGAATAGGGGATTCCTTGATAAAAGAGCAGTTTAATAGCTTGTGTGACAAAGTTTATGTGAAGGAACACGTTTGATATCATAAGTCTTTTTTATAGCTATGAAATTTTATGATCATTCATAACAGTACAAAAAAGTTTAAGTGTTATTATAGAAGGGCCATCTGAATTTCAGCGGTTGGAGTAATGTGTATCTTGGAAGGCTGCAATGTGTATTACGGGTTATTTAGTGCTTTTATTGAACACACGTGAAAACCATATTTCATAATTAAAGTGTGGGACGCTTTTTCTACCGAAACGTGTCCATATCAGCGTGATATACAGTCTTTGATGAGTAAGTGTGTAATCGCAGTTTGTCGGACGCCCATTGTGTGTCCTTTCCTGGCAAATTGGCGTGCCACACTTGCGCTATGTTTTGGCAAATCGATTCTTTCTCGAAGAACCTTTGAAAACGCCATATTTTAACTATAACTACTTATGTAGACTCTTAACTCCAGTTTATACGGATCATTATCGCCTTATGAGTATGACTAACCAGATCAGACAGTGTGTGTGTATGATATAATAAAATAAATCTGTGACGTTCTCAAAGAATATCCCGTTAGTAAATTTTATGTCACAAGAGGCAGTACCTTTTAACTTAACACTTCCTCTTCAGTATTTTCCAAGGCTTAAAACGTTAATGCTAAACTCAATTTATGAAGCGAACGTACATATGTGTAAGAAAAATGGCACGAATTGTAGACTCTAAGAGTTAATTCATGTGAAGAAACCAACTGTACTCTACTTCATTCATTAAGCTACAATAGAATGTAATATTAGAGGAACATGAACTTTAAATATCAGTTACCTTTAATGATATTTGAAAAACTAACCATTAGCTTTACCCAGCGTGTGGCAGCTTTAGCTTTATGTTTTTTACATTACACGTCTGATTTTTTCAATGCAGCAGTGTGGTTTTACTTGAGTTCTACGAATTAAAATCAATGTACATCCACATTATATTGTTATTACACAACACACATCTCTGCATTGTTTTTTGCTTTCATTACTGTAGTTGTTTGTTTCACCTTAATTGCTTCCTCTTTGTTTTGCTTTACCATTTTTTCTTTCACTGGGTATTGCCTATGCGTCTAAGTTTATGTAATATGATTATATGTATACATACAAACTGAGTTCAAAACACTCTTTTATCTTTTATTTCAGGTTGCGGATCTCAGAAAATTATCAACCCGAATTCGCTTCTTTTTAATGACACGACACGCATTCGTCTTAATCAAAGTAGGCCATCCATGAATGACACGTTTAAATTGAATCTTTCTCAAAATGGACAAGGCGGTTCTGGGAATGTGTTGAATAATGGTGGTAGTCGACTGGCGAATAAGTTGAATCGTATAAAGCAGTCGAATTCCTTCAGAACGACTACATCAGGGCCGCTGCGTCCAAAAGAGCCACCTCCCCCACCACCCATTGTGAGAAGTTTATCTGAAGAAGGTAAAACCTCGTCGAATACAAAATCTGTTAATCAAAAGAATCAAAAAGGAGAACAAATTTATCAGAAGTCCCACTACGGGCCTGGTGGCATGAAGTTGCCCACAAAATCTCAGATTTCACTTCCTTTTGGTTTGACAACCACTTCTAACCAAAATTCAAGTCCATCGACTCAAACAAAGAATCACAGTAGTAACAATGAATCAAAAAACAGTTCAACAGCCCCTGCTGAACACAAAATTCCTTTAGGTAGTCGAAACAGTGGTCCTATAACTACTACCGGGAAAAATATTCGAGTTGGCCAAAATAGAAGTAAAAGTTTAACGGACAGATGCGAAGCGTTGGAAAAGGTTCTTAGTCAAAGAAGTAGTGCGAACAGCAGCAGTAACAATATTAATAACGTTAATAAGTCTCCTCCCACTACAAAGACACATACCGGAGTAGTAAATGGATTGTCGGGTGGTAATAGTCAAAATAAGTCAAATAATCCTCCTCCTCAAACACAGCTCAAAAAGATAACTAAATCCCCATCAAATCCAATTAAAAGTGACAAAAGCTACGTCGAAAACCAGTCTCATTCATCAAGCAGAAATGAAAATGAAGCGAGTCGACATTTAAACAACAAAATGACTGATAACACATTCCATTCTTCCCCGCATCAAGAAGAGGCTCAAAACATCGAGATTGTCACAAAGGAGAATTCTGTTAGCGAAATACGAATTTATTCTGGAACTACTAACATAAATTCCAATTCAGGCAACTGTAACAAAGTCATCGTATACGATTCAACAACTATGGCTGCTAATGTTAATATGAATTCTTCAACCCAAGAAATTCATTACGCAGCAACAGACTTATTTCCTCATCCTTCTTCTCAACTTCCCCACAACATTTCTCACTCTAGCTCAACATCTAATAACACAAATACCACTAGTAGTAATATGAATAGTAATAAACATATTCGCCAGTCATCAGCACCAAGTCTGCCATCCTCTCGCCCCCATTCCACTTCCGTTGTTCTCATCATTGACACTGGGGCTTCTGCCGAGTCAACCGATTCAATAATAACAACAACGTCAACAAAAGCAGCAGCACCCACACCAACTCCCTTAACATACAGTCAGCCGGTTGACCTCTTACCCCCTGCACCTCAGTTGCCATTACCACCTCCTCCTCCACCACCAGTGCCACCACATCAGAAATTATCCCAGTCAAGAGTCAATACAAATACGAGAGTACACACAAATCCTCCACCACCAGTACCACCACCAGTGGCTCCTTTACTATCCATGTCTAATGACGACAAAAGAATGACAACAGAAAACGACTCTGACTCTGAGCCGTTGTATGACGATGTCATCACTAATTCTGTAGCACCCGCTCCTCCATTGCAAAAGCCTTCCTCTGTTGCTGCTACTAATGTGTACAACAAATCAAGTCAACAAGGGAATTCTATTGCCTCGTCCAAAGAAATTGCCAAATCATTTGGAGATGTTCTGAAGAAATCCCAGTATGGTCCAAGCACCGGGAGAACTTCGGTGTTTAATAGCAAAACGCATTCCCAAATTAATCTACCTCCTCCACCTCCATTGCCATCCCATTTAGCACCTCCGCCTCTTCCGCCTGCACCTTCACATGCAAACTCAGGTAATGTTTTATCATCAACTCTTCCTTGTCTCGCCTGTCCTCCCACACTTCCCCCACCTAACCTACCGTCTAAGAATCTCTCCGAATTCCAACATAGACCTCTCGTCATAAATCATGAGGAGGATGAGGATGACGACGAAGTAGACGACTTGTACAATCACATTTCAGAAGAAAGTCATACAAAATCTGTTCCTTGCTTTACTAAAGGTCCCGGCAGCACAAGTAGCAGCTCTTCCAAATCAACGCTCAAGAATTACGAGTATGATCGCAGATCTGGATTTAGTTCAGCTGGTGGTGGAAGCAGGAGCATTTGCAGCAGCAGACGCGAGAGCCAACAAAGTGATGAAAATGAAGGAAACATTATTTATGATGACACTCTTTCTATCATCACGAATAATTATGAAGAGACTAAAAACAATAAAATTACCGCTCCTTGTCCTTCGAGACTCTCATCTAGTAAACCCATAATCAATCTTGCTAAAGGAGGATCATCTTCTTATAATGGGAATAATAACAATAACAAGCCACCATCTCACATATCCATAAGCACGAATAATAGTGTGAATAATAACAACGCAAAGAATGCTTTACTTGACAATATTGCGGAGGTTGAGACATGTTTAGACTCAGATGCTGATGAGCCATTGTATGACGATGTTTTGAATCTCACAGAAAACAATAATGACAATAACAAAAGAAAATCAGTTGCTGAATCTTGTGGGGATAGTGGAGCTGACTGCGAGGCAGAAGATTCCCCGCCCCCATTACCTGCTCAAGGCCCTCCACCACTTCCAAAGGTATCGATAGACTTGCCTTTAATAAGTTTTCCGTTGCTAGCTGGAAGTAAAATTGGAGACACGCCCAAATATGGTAGTAATAATCCCATCACATCCACCACGTCAACTTCTACTGTGCTACAAGTAGCAACTAATAACTTAAGGAAAACGTCTCAAGAATCCTTTAGAAAAGATGCTGACGGGGAAAATGATAGCCAGCAAGACAAACTGAAGATGAACAAGGGAACGGTTCAAGATTTACAACTTTCTCGTTGTAAATTCAAAGCTGGAGATAATAGCAGCAGAACTGATGTCATAAATCAACCCGGAAGAGCTCAAGAGGTTCAGCTTAATCATCAGTATACACACAGCTCTTCTGTTTCGTCTCACACTCATTCCAGTAATAAGCATATTAATAATAACAACATCCCGTTTACAAAGTCATCATCTCATAACTTACCAAGTTTTCAAGAAGAAACCGAAAGTGAACTCGGGAACGGACATCAACAACAGCAAAATGATAATGGAATCTGTACAAGTAGCAATAATACCATAATTAATTCTAACAACAGTAATGAGGATGACGTTCTAGACCGTACTCGTACATTACTGAATGAGCTGAATGAAAAACTGTCGAAACTGAATTTCTGTGCTCCGGACTATTCCACTTATATTTCTAAGGTAGTCATTTCCTCAAGTTCCGAATCATCTGGAGTTGAAGAAGACTATAATTCTGAAAAGAATTACTCATTATCTAATGGAAGTGATGTGGCTTCGTCTTCGGATGAAAACTATAAATTGAGTGCAGTGTCTAAATTAGTTTCCGAAACGATTTCCATGGCCAGAGGGAAATTTCTGGATTCGATGAAGCTGAGCATGTTGTCCGGAGGAGGCGGAAGTCCCATGATAAATATAAGTCCAGCTCCTGTTGGCAATGGTGGGAACAGTGTGAGTCCTGTTAGTAATGGAGGTAGTCCCGACACAGACGAACCTATTTATGAGGAAATTGGTGATCTGAATCGATCTACCTCACCAATTTATGCTGACGCCTTTGATGCCAAGTCCATTTTTGACGGTGCCTCGAGGAATGAAATACTTTCGTTTCTGGAATCGATACGTGATCGACTGACCGTCACTGAGTCGGTGAGTTCTTTCAATTTACATCACACAAAATTCTTTTCTCTTCGTGTACACTTTGTTAGCTTCTGTTATATGCTGCAGATAGTGAGTTTCAGTTTCCGTGTACGTAAGAACACAATGCACTCAAATACGTTTTCTCGTGGCATGTAACAGAACAAACCTTATCTAAACCAACATCGTAGCTTCTTGCGATTTTTCACATGTCGAAGTATATTGAGATAGACATAGGGAATAGGTATGTGGGTAATGATGTTTTGAACAGTGTTTGGAAAGTCATTACTTTACACAACTATACATAAACATGCATTATATAGACACTTTTTCTACACCTTATATAGGTATACTCAATTTAAAGACACATATAAAACATTGCAAAGTTTTTATATCGCTTGTTCAGTCTTTGTTTCTCAAAGCGACGTGCCCTGGTTAATGTCCACGTAGGTTAGGTAATGAACGCACGTCTTTCTACGATAATTCAGAGGCCACACACAGACATTGTAATTGTAAATTATCAAAGTGTGAAGTAATGAGACCAACGTTGTCACTCACACCATACAATCCGTTTCTATGTGTCTTGTAGTACAAGCCACGTCAGGGAACAATTTGCAATAATCTTTTATATCAACATCATATCTGCACTAGACAACTCTTGCGAATGTAATTCAGTCTCCCTCTTTGAACTTTTATTAGATGAGTATAATAATTATACCTTGTAGTTTCAATGTTTAGGAAAATCTTTAGGCAGGCAATAATGGGGTCAGATCGATATCTGCTGGTACATGCAGCTATGTAACCAAATTTTAAATATTGCATGCAAAAATTTTCGTTCTATATTTAAAAAGGATTTCGTTTTAACATTGAATGCAATTGTCTACGTTTTCTACTATAGTAGTTAGAATAAACTCCGGCGAATTCCCTGTGAAAAAATTACTGTTAGATTGAACTCGTAGCGAGCAAGCAACTCCTTCTCGTTTTTAAAACAAAGAAAATTAATTGACAGTTTAATGGGTGGGCAAATGTTATTGTGTATAGAATGGATTGGACTAATGAATTGCAGCTGTAATGAGGTCTTCAAGAGTAACATAACAAGGATACTTGTTAGGAAACTGACTTAATTAGTTGGAATGCATGCGCCTTAGGGTCTTTCTGTTTTTACAAATAGTTCATTCTTCAATCATGACATTTATTACAAAGAATCCTTCTCGAATCAATTTATTAATTAGTTGTTTTCGCAGATGTAATAAGTAATTAATTTCTCATGAAAAACGAAACGAACTTTGTTTGTGAATTCTACTACAAGAGGTTATTGTTTGAACGCCAAAATCAAAAACATTTAATATTGACATTCGTTTCTCAACAACGTTATATCAGATCGACTTGACACTTGTAACATAGACTGAGAACGAAAAATGTATGGTAAACCACTTCTTCGGTTAGCTCAAATTTTATGTGATCTTCTAGTTTATGACATTGAAATGGAAAGTGATAGCCTAGCAGAATAGAATCACAGCAAAGTTATTGAACTTTAGACTTTACCTAAAGCTATTTGTTCACTACAGCGGAAGTTATTCCTGCATACAGTACACTGTCTAGGAATGCAGTCATGTCTGAGCATCACTTTTGCTGTACACAAGCCCCTGAGCAAAAGGCAGAGGTCTTTATGCTGCATCAGTTGTTTTTTGCGTACGTCTCAAATCTGAAGAGGTGTGGCAGAAATTAATTAGTTGTAGCATTTGCCAACTCTAAACGAATATGAAGAAGAGTCATTTCGTCCTTTTACAAAATATGTCCTCGATTTTTGCTCATGAATGAAGAATATACTTCGTGCGTGATTTTGGCACTTATAATTGCTAGCAGCAGTTACATTATTTCTAAAATGAATATTAATTCCCAACCGCATCTTTCACTTCTGATTGAAATACCTCAAGATGAAAACAATGAAATCATTTTATTGCATGCACATGCAGAAGATACCACCAGTAAATATGCAACTACGCAACATCACGATCATTGGCAGAAGTTGAACTGTAGAAGTAGTCTTGAGGTTTTTAAATACAAGTATTACTACAATATTTTAGTGAAAACAAAACAATGGAAAGCGATAATTATGAAGGCTGATGGAAATCGCTTAGCTTTATACAAAGGGTGAAGGAAGCGCGTTTCATTTCGAAGATGAGTGAGATGTCTTGTGGTTAAGAAACTATGCTGAAACACACAAGTGAAACAGATTTGCCTGTAAATTGGCCAGCCGTGTGTGGTTTGATAGGTTGTTTTAATTACAGATGCTGCAAAAATGCTAAACGAAGTAGTGTACCATTTTTACATGCACATCCCTTCTTTACAGTTGCAAAGAGGCATGCAATGACACACGGTGGGAGATACAGAGAATGTATATTTTAATGTATTGTTTTGTTTGCAAACTCAAGACGTAGACTGCTAATATCATTATAGACTTAAACTCATTCTGATTATAATGGCGAAGGATTCTCAGTTTATCACAATAACAATGCAATGATGTTAGTTAACTATTACTTACTATGACTAACTGTATTAGTGTTACTGTATATTATATCTATATTGCAGACAAATTAAATCCTATGCGAAGGAATATATCTATCTAAGCGATGCTCACATGCATGTACTAATGATTTGTGTTTATTTATCTGTCACAACATATGCTTTGTACAGATAGTACCATTAGGCGAGAAAGTAAGTAGTATTACGTTTGCATTCAGATAATAATTCTTTGCAGAAAATATCTTCTAACTCGTTAGACTCAGTGCAAACACATATCTCTACTACTCAGACCAGTATTATGACGTTATGGAACAAAAAATACTCTACAAGTTATTATTACATTTACAGTCTATTGAAGATAAAAGCTTTTATTTTTCAATACTACCTACCTACTGCACATATCTGTTATTTGCAGAAAGGTACTCTAGTAGAAGTGTAGGTAGTAGGTGCAGTGCATTGTTTTGATTGTTCTCAGCATGCTCACAAAGAAGAAATGACTATGAACGAAGGAGATGTAATTTTACCTAGTCTTTTCAGCCTTTCTCTTTGATTCACAAATCAGACTCAAGTCGAGCAGATTTTATACATAGTGTTACTTATATAAAGATTGCAGATTTTTCGTGTAGGTAGGTAGGCAGCATCTAAAAAATAGTCTAGTTAGTATGAGTGTGTATATATTCATTGATGTGTATGCTTTAAAGTTAAACCGTAATAGAATTTCTGCTACATTCATTCGATTCTATTCTGCGGGTGGAATTTTAGAATGCGAAATTGCTAAGTTTTTAAGCATTTGTCGTTCATAATTTATTTTAGTATACCTGCACATGAAGGGGCAATGTAAACCTGCAGATTTTTTTAAAACGTACTGGCTATGAGAAAAAATAACACGAGCAGGAGTGTAGTATCTTATGACAAGTCAAGTCCCCAGAGCTCAATAAAAATGTCATGTCATAGACTTTTAATGCTATGAAGCTTACTTACCAATTCTACATTTGTTCTATGAGAAATAGAGCAAGGAAATCAAACAAACAAAATACATATAAAAATATTCATTTGAAGACTATTCAGTTTGAGGACACAGATTATATATTTTATGCGTTTATGTGGCTGTAGGTATAACAGCTGCTTACTATGTAATTTGGAGTAGTCTGTCTATTGTTAGCTTAATAAAGAAATAAGTCCAAGTTCATTCTACTGTATTCGAATCCATTTGTAAATATGATACACATGGAAATAATACTTTACCAACTTATACATAGGTGGTATTGTGGTAAGATGCTATCCTCGTGTCTATGTTAATGTATTAAGCGTATAAAATATTTTATGCAGTAGTACAGTGTTTTGCTTACTAAAGTCAGGAAAGGAAAAGGTTGTTACGAAAATGATAAATAAGGAAAAGGGAGTGAGAAAAAACTTGACAAGAATTGTTTTGTACAGGAAGGAAGGAAGCCAGCTTTGATATACATAACACAATTTGTCCATGCCTTACCTTACACTTACACCTATATAAAAAATAATCCCCTGAGAATTGGACAATAATGTATGAATATTTATGTTCTGTACAGAATTCATCCGACAGTCAGTCTTCTTCGTTGTGTTCAAAGAAAGGTCGAAAATTCATCGAAATCGAAAGAAATGACTCTGGCATTGGATCCGAATCAGGTTCTTTGGTTGCTGTTACCAATGGTATGTCAAATGGAAGTAATAATTCTACTCTGATAAAGGAAAACCTCAACAAATCCGTGCACAGACTTTGCCCAGATTGTAATGATGCTCATGTGGATAAACCAAATTTAATAACTGCTTCCTCATCAGAAGAAGAAATTCATGAGAAGGTGACCAGAGGAACGGGCCCAAATTTATGTAATTCTTGCGATCGGAAAAGAAACGAAAGAAAAGAAATCATCATGGAAATATACGAAACCGAAATGAAGTATGGGAGAGATCTCAAGATAATTGCGGAGGAATTTTACAATCCAATTCAAATCGCAGGACTTCTCACGAAGGAGCAATTAGACCAGATTTTTCTGAACGTTGAAGAGCTTATTGACATCAACATGCAGCTGACTATAATGATCAAGGCTGCCATTGAATCTGTCAGTGGGGAGAAACATGATGAGGATCTCACTGCGGTCAATGTGGGAAAAATTTTCATTGATTTTGGAGAGAGAATGATGTGCGCTTTCGAAAACTACTGCACCCGCCAGGTAATTTATTATCTTATATATCGTTTCCTTTTGTTGCACTTCATGTGCATTCATCGGCATTGAATGTAGTTCTGCACAACTGAAGTAATTGCAGAGAACTTGATTTATTCGACAAAAGCTACCTGGTGCTTATGATTTCTGAAGTTTACTTTCATTATTCATTACGTGTAAATAATAGCAAACAATGGTAAACGAAAAGGGTACAGTGTACCATTCAACTTTGTGGTTTAACAAATCCATTCTCGTTTACGTTCGAGTAAAAAGTAACAAGAGTATCTGTTTATTTATTGAGTAGGCATCTTTATTTACACACTTGGTGGAAAACAAACAACGTAGTAAATAACAAAAAACAACAAAATAACGTCAAGTGTAATATAATGATCGTTCATTTAGGCTTGACGAAACATTTCTCAATCTGTAAGAAAATGGAGCATCGAATCACACAGAATTTTTAGTCTTCGTAGAAAAAACGCATTAAAAGATGCAGATAGCAGTACTGCTGCTGCATTGTAATATGAAATTATCTGCAAGACACTGTGTAATAGTAATAATATTAATACAGCTACAGGGCAATGTATTCCTGAGGAATAAATGACTGTAAGATAGTCACAATTTGAATGACTTTCATTCTGTTTTTATGACATGAATTTCCAACCGGTCTGTTTGATTGAGAAAATACGTGTGAGGGCAGAGATTTCTGTCTTGTTTTCATATTATCTTTGCACTAACTACTAACTAGAAATAAGACAGTTATATTGCCCTATAACTAAAACCAATAGCCGAAAGGTGATATTCGCCCTGGTACAGATTCTTAATTGAGCTACTAGATTTCCATCTGAACATGTATCTTCAAAACAAAGCAGTATGTAGTCGATGCACGTACCAGCGTAACATTCATGTCTCAAGCGCATGTAAAACAGTACACAAAGAAGAAAGAACCAACATGATGTTGCATTTATGCTTCATATCACTTTAAGGTATCTGTATATCGTATATATCTACATGCTACATACATTATACATACATGTATCTGCATGTACACAATTAATATGGGCATTGCAACTCTCCTAGTTGTATTATTGGGGCAATGCATACAACTTGCTCACTGCATCAAAAATGTATGCGATGAAAATGCACTCGCCTCGGAATATATATGCACAAATAGTGCATGCCTGCAGAGAAACACATCTCATTGGGAAACAGGTTCATCACATGGCTTAATCATCATTTAGAAATCTGTGAGAAAAAATAAATGATTCTGTACTTTAGGCTTAGGAGGCTACACTAAATTATTATTATTTCCTTCCAGATCTATAAAAGAAACATTGCAGCAAGTTAATATTAGAATAAATGTGCTGAATGAGCAAAATATAAAAGATTCAAGCCTTGATTTGTATATAAGTGCTACTTGCAATGTTTATGTTGCCTCATATAATAATTCAGTTAGGAAAACAGCATTGTTGTGAATAAATGTTTGTTTTTATCATTCAATGCACTTGGCGGCTTTTACACATATGTTACTTTTTTCGAAATTTGATTGAAACTGTCAGTAATTGTGATTTTGTTTGCAAAATGTTTCTATTGCTATTATAATAGTATAGAATCTGAGTAGTTAAGATCCATTATTGTATAGATGCAGCAATAACCTTATAACACTTGCCTAGATATTTGATCAAAAAAGGGGATGAGTTATTGTTATTTGGAAAGGAAGAATTGCAATTACAGACAATAAGCCGTATATATGACAGGGGCATACGAGTGTATTACTGAAATATATAATCCCCGATAAGTGTGTAGGAACGTATGTAATTATGAAGCATTACCGTAATGATAATGTGTGAAAAGGCATAGTTTTCGCGTATCATGTCAAATAAAATTACAAAATACGTTGTGTATGGGAATCGCGTAATCTTTAATCCTCTATTCAAACGATTAATTCAAGAAAGTGATTTATCAGTGCAAAAAAGAATGTCCTTTAATCTCGATGAGGATGACAGTGTTAGTACATTATGCATTATATTTATAACAAAAACTGTTGTAGGTATCCCTGTCTAAGAATTAGGTGGAGGTAAGCAAAATGAGGCTGCCAGACCGACTTAAGACGAAGCACAATGTGTTTTGTGTGTGTACAACGATAATTGAAACTACCTCCTCACTCACAGTCTCTATCTCCATTAAGTTTTCAAGCCTTGTTCCTATAACTAACTAAGCATTACGTTTTTCTTTCATTCTGAAAATAATCCTCAGAAAAGAGCAATACTGCCAACGTAAATTTCGCACTCAATTGTGCAGTTATTTTCGTTTGTAGCATTGTTTTCATGAAAAATAATGTTTTCCCTTACAGCACTTTGAGTTTACTGTACTTTTAGATTCTTATTACAACAATGGTTGTGTTGATAGATTCAGGGGATCACCCTCCTACGTGTTTGTATCTTATTGTTGCTAGTTACTATTATTCCTTGTACACACACACAAAGTGGTGTGTACAACATGTACAATTTTTATATGTGTTGGTATATCTAATCTCACAATGCATGTTGTTCTCTTTATCATTACAGGCAAGTGCAGGCGCTTTACTTACGCAACTTGAAAAAGAAAAGGAGCTCCTTCGCATTTTTCTCAGAGTATCTCAAATGGAGAACACCGTTTTGAGACGAATGAACCTGCCCGCTTTTCTTATGGTAAGATAGTAATTTATAATGTGAGCTGAAAAGTAAAAGGAAAGATTTGTATTTCTTTCCATTGTAAATACAAGGTACAATTTAGATGTCCATAAACAAGTACAGTAATCAAATCATGCTCGAATGCTACTACTAAAGTTAATGCTACCAACCGCCAGCTGTCCTATGGAGACATCAGCAAAGTCATCGTTCGTTTGTTTTGCTATGTCTTGTCATATCGTGCATTGTCTTGTCCAATGACTTTTACATAAAAGGAGTTCTGTTAACTAGCCGACTCCTATTTATGCTCTGCCTTCTCAGTTTCTACTCCATGCATCTCTGATCTTATTAATTGAGAGTAGATAATAAAATACACACACCTTGCGATAATGCAGTTTTTCTTTGACTCATATAAGTATTACTTACAAGTACATGCGAGATGCGATGTTGTGATATGATATGAATGATTATTCTGATTATGAATGAATAGTATGTATTTATAGATACCCAAAATTGAGAATGACAATTATTCTTGTCAGCATGTAATTCTGTTAACTTGGGTGTCATCAGTATTTGTCTACATGTATGTTTACTCTGTCTGCTACATAAACAAACAGTTTTTAGTTTCGATTTGCAAATATTGCGACAGAGTTACTCATATACAAAATAAATATGTTTATAGTCTTTATAGCTTTAGTGAGGCACTTCTATTTTACCATGGTGTCATTTATAAATTTTATACACTGCAGTTTTTTCTCAAATATCAATTTTTAATTAGATTCCTGGATAGCAACAAACTGCGATTTTAGACAACATTATTGTGATGTAATAGTACACATCAGTTTCTCAGTCTGTCGCACAATATTGGAATCCCTAACATTGTAAGGGTTCTTCCAAGCTTGAACAAATTAATATAATACAGATAATGTAGGCAATAGGAACTTGCTAAAACTAAAAAAATAAAAATTGCTATATTTAATGTTACTATAAAGTGTATAAAGATGGAGAACACATTAAGAAGGTCATAATCATAAGTGGTGAAAATACATGATCGAAGTAACTTCGTTTAATAGCAAATAACAAACCTATAGAACATCATTTTGTGCTAAATAGGTTATAATGATTGATTAAAGTTTATTTATTGTTCGTAATATGTAATATCATAAGCAGTAATAAGGTAGTTTCATATGCAGAATTCTTTACCCAAATGAGACGCTCTCCCAAATGAAATCTTCGCAAAGTGCACAGAAGTTAGAAGCATTGATAAAGTAGGTACCTTTGCGCATTGAAATTACAAATATACATGAAGCCACCCAGGGAGCTGTGAAATATGGTTATGTACAATTTTGAATGCATATCCTTTATAATTTGCCGTGATTTGAATACACAAGTCACATATTTGCGTACTGTCGTGTTTAGCAGAGAATATTTTTAATTTATGATGACAGCCAGCCGATAGAATTATGGTTACTTAGAAGTTTAGTTTATAAAAGCAGAAGTGAGAGACATTGACCTAAGATCACGAAAGTGCATGAAATATGTAATTTAGTATCAATCGAATTTCTATTCAGAATCCATTTGCATAAAATTGCTTGCGTCTGCATTTATTGACCTTCAAGACCAACACCATGCGTCTTGAAAATGTATTTATGAGCTTTCTAACTGATTGAGTGGTCACTGGTCGGATTTACACCAACAGGAATTACATTTTCAACCGTGGGTCATCTATTTGAAAGTTAATGGGAGACGCTGCAAGAATTTTGGAATTTTAACAACTTACTGTTCATTGTTCTGTTCATTATTTTTATACTTTATTATGCAACATTACTGGCTGTCGAAGAAGGCTGACGAGTGAGTAGAAATAAACCTTACTGTTTTTAAGAGTGTAAGTACTACAAATACCGATGTCATTTCAAAAGCAACGAACCGGTATGGATCTGGTGTTGAAAGAACAATTTGTTCATTTAAAATCGAGTTTCGTTAATAATTTATTTCCTTCATTCCCAGTTTATTGCTATACTTGCCAGGAGCATCAGTTTTTGTTAAGCCTTATATCATGCATACGTAATTCCATAATTGCTGCCTTAAAATTAACATAAACACAATATTATGCATTTCATACCGCTAGAAACGTTGTTGTTAGTTTTTCTGAGATGTAAACATGTTTATGTATTGAGTTACCAAATGTCAAATGCATTTAATATGCATAGAATTGATTTCTACAAGTTTGTTTCGCATATGTAATTGCAAACCACATTTCAATTGCAAGCTACCGCTACCACTAGACTATTTGATGGGTGAAGAATTCTTGAAAGATTTTCTTTATCCTTCAATCAACGTAAACTTATTAATGCAGCTCGATTGGATTTATTTTGAAGATGTGATGGTGCAATGTGATGATTCATGACAGAACAGAAATTTGAAAGGTCGAACAATGAAAGCGAAATGCCCACGTTGAAATTGATGATGGTAGATAGTTGATAACGGGGCAATTATACAATTATCGTATCGCTTACACATTATATAACCATATAACACATCATAGTGTCTAAATAAATGAATTATTATTCTACTGTACCCCAAGTACATTATAGTGCATATTATTATACAGGCAACAGCGCAAACTTTTTTACAAGATTAGGCTGTATGATCCAAGATCTTTTTCTTAGGCCTACTACAGATAAATCAAGAGAAAAAAAATTATAAGATATCTTAACACACTTAACAGCACTCATATCAAATGATGCCATTAAGAATTGCATAACCAACTGCGTTTAACAGAAAATAAGTTAAGCTCATAGTCCAAGAAGCTTTTCATCACATTGGCAATTTAACACCTCTCCATAAAGTGCCTTTATAACCTGCCATAAAACTATAGATGGCAATTTATGCTTCATTTTTACAAAAACCTCCGAATCTGTCTGTAGATGTATGTCATATATTCTTATTTTTTGTGCCAAATACACCGTCTCATGCATACTGGGTGTATATGTACATCGAATAGCGCATAATGCATAGGTACTATGTAAATATCCATATCTAAGTTCATTTAATGTATTGTTTGAATTCAGATCAGGATCTTGGTATCGTAGAGCTGTGTAGCATTAGTAGGTGGTGATATTTTATATGTACATTTCATACCTACTATTCACATATTACTTTTGTTTCGGATTATTAGTGAGGCTCAGCACGAGAGCCGTTTCTTTGCTCACATTTAGCATTCTACTTACAATTTAGGGCATTCGACAATGCTAACAAAGCATTGAATTTTGGGAAAGCGTCCGACAAAAAGATCAATTTCAACATCTACTTCTATTACACGGAGTTAGTTATATCTACACAAGACATACATTTATCATGTAAAGAAAGAATTGAGTGTTTCACAAAACGTATGTAGTTCTCACTTCTGACATTATTATTTCTATTCTTGTTAACTTGGGGAGTGCCATGCGATGCGATTGCTTTAGCAATGCCATAGAATTTGATTATAATAAATATAATGCTATTATATGATTATATTATGTGTGTAACACAAGAGCATGGAAATGCAATGAGACAAAAATGTGATCGTAATATTAGGTTTTCAATGTGAGTTGTAGCCGCATAATATTATGCTAGGATTTATGTGTCACCTCTGCTCAGCTGAAAGACGATCTTCTGCACAGACGATATTATTTGATTTAGGTGGATTTGCTCAGTTGTCGATTTTAAGTTACTACGATATGATGTTTTGGGCTATGTGCTAACATCTTTATGCTTCAATGCTTAAACTGCAATGGTGTGTCATTATAAGCATATGATGTCGCTTCTTAGCAAAAGAGATATTGAACTAGGCTTGTCGTCGTCGTCTCACTCTCCGCTTCGGTGACCTTATTGTATTACTTTATGTCGTATTATTTTGCACTGATATTGGTTATAGGCTATAGAAATATTTTTACAACGGAAAGAGAGTGTAGTATACAGATAGACTATAAAGAAAATATAACGTGCTCTAAAAGAGCTTCAGTATACCTGTTACTTTAGTTGGTATATCATTACAGTTTCTTTATGCTAGGAATGAATTGACAAAAGTCGTGTAATGTGTGCTGTGTCTATTTTTCTTAAGAATAAGAATAATAATACATGTAGGTACGCATGTTACATTTTCACTATAGGATTTCCAAGAACCTTGCTGAAGATAAGAAACAATGCTTTTGAGTTTCCGTACATGTAACTGTCAGCTTAGATTGGAAAGGGCAGTAGAAGTATTATAAGTTTTATGTTCAGAGAACTGGAAATTATTCATATATCTTTATTGTATGAAAATGCATATGTATTACATGTGACAGCATAAAGTGTACTCGTAAATGATGTAATGTGAAGATACTATCTACTCCTTACCTTGCTACGAATAAAAATGTCTATATTGTACACAAAAAAGCAATTTTAGCTAAGCTGTGTAAGAATGTATGAAGTGTTATCGAGCGTGGAATATCTTATACAGTTCTTCGATATGGTCTTTTGCTTGTGTGCCCTTCCTGCTCAAAAATTTGAACTCATATTTCTAGTTCAATGCAGAGCATATTATGGATTTGCTCGCTAGGTAGTTCGCTCTCGATTTCCTAACAACGGATGCGACGAAAATGTTCACTTCACTGTCCACAAAAATGTTCGGGTGAATGATGATCGCATTCAATGTGAAACTATGAACTTTTTCGCATTATCTTGTTTACCATTAAAAGCATTCTTTATGTAAACCCGAAATATTGTTATACGCTACTATAAGTACATTTAAAAGTAATTGGACATGGACAACGGCCACTGTACTGTATGACATGATCATGTGTTACGTAAAATGTTTTCTTACGTTGTACGTACTTTTGCTTTGTATACTATGATCATTTGTGTAAAATATCGATTTCAATGAGTACATGATTCCAGATGCAGGTACCCAAAGAAAATTATAATTTTTCTCCATCCCTAGGAGTATAAGTATTAGTTTTAGTAGTAACTGGTGATTCTAATCTTTTGCAGTTTAATTTAACAGGTATAATTATATTTGCAGGTCCCAGTGCAAAGAGTGACTCGCTACCCACTGCTTCTGTCTCGTCTTTTGAAAGTTACACCGGTAGATCATTTTTCTCGCGAGGAATTACAATCTGCTCAAGAAAAGATCGAGCAACACTTGGAGCATATGAATAAGGTATCTTTATACTTAATCATATCATTTAAATATTCATGACATCAAAAATTTATGGGCTTAATATGTAGTATAATGTATAAAATGGTGACATTAACATTGTTTTGCATACATTTCGCTTGCAGTTTTTATGCTAAAACTCTGTGTAATGTTGATACTAATAGCAAGTAATATTCACTTTGAATTCCTGTCACATACCACATCATAGAACATTCTAGGAATAATCTGCAGTAATAATATGCTATTACTTTCGTTACGTAAACAAATTAAATGTGCATAACATTTCATTACATGTAAACTCTTGCACTTGTAGATTTGTTGAGAATTTGTTCTAGCCGACAAAGTAAATGTTGTACTTTATGATCTTGACAGGTTTTAAATGTTAAAACTTATTTACAAATTACTTCAGCCCGTATATGTCACTTTAATTACTTTATTTACGAGTTTTAAATAAAAGTTTAGAATGTAGCACTGAAACTGCTACGTATGAAAAGAAGGGGGCAACCCGAAAGCAGTCAACGGCTTTTCTTAAGTGCTATATCGTACTATTATCAAACCTCCGTGAGGCTTTTAGTTTTAGTTTAGGAATTCAGCATCTGTAGCAAGTTTCCGAATTCTTAGCTCATTGTCATGCACTACACATTTTTAATTATCCAAGATAATAATTTTTGACACGGGTGTTTTTAAGCGCTTGGATAACTTATAAGATACTGTGACTGAGACGCGAAAAGAGATAGCAATAATACGACTATGACCTTAAGGGTTACGTGTTTCATTTCATTACCACAGACAAAGACAATGCTTGTAAAGAACTTGTCTACTCGCCGGGCTGTTTGTTATGAAAGGTGATGGAAATGTATTGCGAAACAGCAACTCACTTTTAGAAGCTCATGAATTATGAATTTATGAATACTTTCATGTTTCCACTTAGAATGCCACAATGAGACACGAAAACATGTAAAACAATAATTTTATTGCGGTTTCAGCCTGACGTTACTACATAGTGCTAAATGTTTTTATTGCGTTTCTTTTTTCTTTTGCAGACTACAAGAGAAGTTGCGAGCGTGAAACTGTGGAGAAGAATTTCTATCATCAATAGCAATAACTCGCCCATCCACCGTCGCTCAAGTAGTGATCTGGATGGAGCAAACGTTCGTATTCGAAAGGTATGCCTTCACAAAGATAATACATTATGTCAACACCACAAAAACAATACAATGCAATAATCCTAATGATACCGCGCAGAACAATGAGTCTTACAATGATATTGAAAGTTGAGTGAGTACTAATTTGTAATTTATTTTCAGTTGTACAGACAGATGAATGAATTATTGCAAAAAAGCTATTAATAATCAAAGATAACAGCAACAGTATATTACTACTACACAGACATGGTTGAACCATTCTAATGTTTCTAAAATGTTTGTGTCTAATAAACTAATAACCTAATTTATTTTGCCTTGTCTCACTTTTCGGAATCAGATTTTATCGTTTATAACCTACATACAGTTAGATACCACAGTTGCGTTTTCGTTCACATTCTGTTCGCATTTATTTACAAGAGAAAGATTTATTGACTACACATTTCAATTCAGTCTCAAATTAATGAATTTTGCAGATCGGCAAGTAGTAACTCAGATATAATGAATGAACTCAAGCTTTTGTTCAAGGCATTATCATAAAAAATCAAACTACTATTAGTATCAAATAGCTTCTCCGCCTATATTCAACCTTTATGGTCACATTTTGTAATGTTTAGGCAACTCTGCGGGAATCAGGCAATTGCAACCTTTACACAGATTTTGAAATGATGTAACTATGTTACTTCTGTATCGATAACATTATCTACACGAAATTGACCTAGGTACCAAAAATATTTTTGTGTTGACTTCGTTTGATTTAATTTTAACTGAAATTCAATAATTGTTACTATTGATTAAGTAGGTAACGGACATCCACAGTCTTGAGAATAATTTGCAATTTAAGGAAAATCAAAAAATGTTTATACTTACCCGCAGGTGTTGACGGATTTATGTCACTGTGAATTGCATTAATGCTGCTAACATTTGAAAGTCTCAGTCTTTGAAATAATTACCTTTAAAGAGATAAAGAAATTGAAATCTGTGCATTGAGACGACAAACTTAGACCATCCTTGTGTGTAAATGCAAGTAATATGCACATGCATCAAAATGTGCGTTGGTACCCACATAATTCCCTTTTGCAGGCAAATGATTTTTAAAATAATATTGACTCTACTATTATAGTGATAAATTGCTACTTTTATTGTGTTGGTTTGTGCAATAAATTAAATTTATGGAGAGACGTTTGAAAATGTGTTTTAATAATCGTGACTATGAATACGCACTAATTTTATTTCGTTGTCTTTTACAGATGGCTTTGGATGTATTAGATTGGGCAAACTTCACCGATGTAACATGTGTCATTGAAAACCAACTGAACATTGTACATTTCAATGGAAAACCTTTAAGAAACATTTACGGGTGTCTGTTGGCACGTGGAAAGGTTCGTTTCGTTCACTAAAAACAATATCAAACATAATCCATAACTCAATTCACTCATGCATGGATACACAAATGACTAAGTCTGTATTTTTTGCCAGTACAAAACAAACCAAGCTGCTACCTTTTATTTTGACTATATCGCGGAAACGAATCCGCTGAGAGTTGCATGCTAATAGTAGTACTCGTACTGTCGTAGTACTCTTATAGTGCTCGTCTTAAGAACGATACCCGGATATATATTCTGACAACCAAGTGGGCAAAATTGACACTTGTCATGACTCGGTACCCAATAGTTCCCAGCATGATTCGGATTACGTACATATCCCAGAATCTCATTTTGTATCTACGCATTTTGTGTGTAAATAATGCTGGATACGTCAGTTTTGTATACGAACGAAGTATATTAAACCGTTTCCCAAACCGTTCTGCTCCATTTCTTATTCAAAAAACAGTAATTTATGGTTGCTAA
The DNA here is from genome assembly GCA_019776165.1 of Pogonognathellus flavescens. NCBI lineage: Eukaryota > Metazoa > Arthropoda > Collembola > Entomobryomorpha > Tomoceridae > Pogonognathellus > Pogonognathellus flavescens. The sequence continues at coordinate 13,335 of JABASD010000119.1, read as the reverse complement.
ATTTACCAGGATTGAAATTCGGCAGTGCAATTGGACGCACGTTCATTAGTGGGGCAGAATATCACTAAGTGTCAATTTAAAGGCCTATAATTCCCTATTCAAAATTTTGCATTGATTTTTGTATCTTTTTGCATAGGAATGTTTCATTCAAGTATTCAATATAGCTAATATTCAAATGATTACCTATAATGAATGCACTTATGGAAAACAGAGTTGTTTTAAAAGAAAAATGTATCAAATTTAGGTAGAAAACACACAATAGTAATACGAAAAAAAGTTGTAATATCTTCAGCTATAATGTAATCTTTGTATGTTGCAGGATCTGGAAAGTTTGGCGTTAAAAATGGATCAAGATATATTTTTCCCGCCTGCGGAAGATGTTGTCAAAGATGTCAAATTGGTGCTAGTCAGAGCGAAGAACACAAGATTTTGTTTACTAAGGGTAAAAAGAATATTTTCGAAACAATGTTTTTGTTATGAAATACAATAAATATTGCGGGAACTGGGTAATTGCATTTTTAGTATAAAAGGTTATAGACGGGACCAGCTGAATTCTAGATAACTTCAAAGAGTTCGTATAAATAGGAACAAAGACAGCAACAGTGCAGTGTGGGCGTGAAGTAAATGGCAGAGTAGTTTAATAAAACGGCAGCATTTTTCCATCGACGAACTCATATTTCTGTCTCCACGGCTTAAGTTTGTATCGTGTTTTTCGGTGTGCACCACCGAAAACCCATGGAATTGAACATAACCTGCAAAATCTTATATAGATATACCTATAGATATTCAAAAGAAAAGTATGGAATTTTCTCGGTTGAGTTGAGCAGCCCAGGTTTGCTAAATATAATGAAAACCTTACGGAAAGCCATTCAACACACTCGGTGTCTCATATCATAGCCCATTTTCCGTGTTGTTGATTAAGACTCTTTTATAATATCAACCCTATACATTTCATCTTTACCAGATGAGTAAAAGACTCAGTCCTCTTGTTATAGCAATTTCTTTGTGAGTCATTATGGCTCTATTCCCCAAAGCTCAAAATATCTCACTGTTGCGAATTTATTTTTACATACAATTATTGCATTGACTTCGTTTGATTTAATTTTATCTGAAATTCAATAATTATCAGTAAGAATTAAGTAGGTGGGCACCCGCAGGTTCTGTGTAGTAATTTGTTCAAATAGTAGTAGTTAAATTTTAACGCAATGTTGCTAATGTAATGGCTGTATTGTTAGATTCTAGGTAAGCTAGGCTTACAAAAATTAAACTGGTCTTTTTATTTAGACTTTTAGTAGAAATTAATAATTGTGGAATTTTTGCCAATTTACATATCGATATAGTGTCCAAATTACTTTAATTTTGCATCTAAAATGGATTGCTATGGTATGGTGTGTTCCCATCATAATAATATGAGCTAGGAATGGTAAGGCTACTTTACAAAAGATTTCGGCAACAAAAGAGTGCAGCCTACTAGCTCTAGCTGGGCTTTTACATTAAGATATTTCTCCTTATTCTTATTCTTCCCTTCATCCTTTGTCATTTCCAACCTTACACCACTTTGGTGAAAATTGCCTGCAGAACGTAAGTTCCATAAATTTTCTAAAGAGCATCCTCTCTTACATGTTTAATTTACGCACTTTGGTAAAGACTCTATTCCATTGTACATTGAAATGGAGAAATATGGCAAAAGTGAAAGAAGGGATGAGATAATAAAACGAAGCTGAATAGTGAAATCGTTCTCCTTGCATTCGTATCAAAACCACAAGTATTCTTAGGGTTGTATAAATCCTTACAGAATCTCAAATGAAAAAAGAATGATAAAATGTCTGCGGTAAATGTTGTCTGCACAATTCAAAGCAAAGTAAATAAACTGAGGAAATAATTTATCCGCAGGAGCCTCTGTGCCTTTCCAAATGTGTCGTTTCACAAGGCGAGAATGAATTCCTGGAATTCATCGAGATTAATGAGATCACAACGAAGAATACCTATTACATTCAGGTGCGTGAAATTTTACTACTCTTTCTATATCTGTTTTAAACTCATTCAATCTTATGTAATGTGATACTTACTCCTGGCTTAATGAAATATGTATGCAATCTACCCCTCACTGACTCCACTCACGTTTGACAATTGTCTCTTTACACTACACGCTTTGCAATATACTCACAGCCTCCTATTTCACTTGCTAACCACTTCAGCTTACCAACACGTCAAAATTTTATTCAATATTCATTCATAACTTTTACAACAAACTTTGCCATTTCAGTTAACAATTTTCTGTTGTGTTTAATACTTGTGAATGAGAATACTGTTCTAATAAGGGATGAATAAGTAGTAGAACTTCGAGAAATTATAAAGCTTATTGTATATAGTTCTGCTTTAGTTATGTATTGTAAAGTTATTATTGCTCACATTAGCACTATATATATTGTAAATGGTTTTTGTTGTTATACCTAACTAGTAGTGGTAATAATTTGACGAGAATCTCTTTAACAACATTCTCTTCTTAAACACAAATAATAAGTCTGACAATCAGCCAACGAAGGCTTGTCTTATATTTGTACTTTATTATAAAGTATACCTAAATACACTGTGTATAGAACTGTCCAACGTGTATTTCTAAATTGGATATACCTAAAGAACCAATTATTTATATATAAGAAGGGAGAAGCATCCCCACTTTAGTTGTTGTACCACAAAGCACATTAGGAAATAATTTGGCTGAAACCCAGGGAAGAGTCTCTGCTTATCTCCGTAATTCTCGCCTGGCTAATGAAATCTCGACCAAATTAGGAAACTTATTTTAATACTAATCTTATATACCAATGCTCCATGTGCACCAACTTTTAATAGAGGAGTGTATATCCCTTGACTATATGTAAAGTGGAAAGTCGAACAGTTCATTGGGGTTGGAGTATTTTGCTTGATGTTATGATGCGTTGTGTTGTACTGTGTTTATATGCCTTATAAAGAAATGAGATAAGGGAGGAAATGCAAATGCGAGTTTTCTATGCATACTTCTCCTGCTATTTATTATAAATGCATTTCTCTTTCACCAACTTACTATCTCTGTATAACCATACCCCTGCGTTTCGTTGCACTTGTATTGTGTGTGTATAATCAAACCCCACCACACTCAATTCACTTTGGTATTCCATTGTAACTCATGTTTATCCGCAGAGTTCCACTACTACTATATTCTAATCTCAAATCTCAGGAGTAGCAGCAGTAGAAGCTTCACTAGCATAAAACACAATACATATATGAATCTGAGTCACTCTCTTCTTTCCTCTCACTCTGAGTCTCTCTCTCTCTCTGAGTCTCTCTCCTTTGGTTTATTTATGTAGCTCGTTAGTCTCGTAAAAGGCTTGGCTTGTATTCATTTCTCTTTGCCTGAGCAATCGGAATAAAGCAAGTTATGGAAGGATAATGGTTCATGTTGATTTGATATGGATGCATAATAATACAGGATAATAATGGCTTGTGGTAAATTCATGGAAGGAAAACAATGAAGGATTAATGTACCTTGTCTTTTTCCTATTTATCATTTCCAAGAGCATTTCGACTCAAGGAGAAAGGAGAGAGCATTCTAGTCAGTATGACCGCAGTTTTCAGATGCTTTTTCTGTGGCTTCACTAGGTGCATGTGCAAGCTTCACTTGTATATCATATCCCGAAATGCATTATGAGATGAGAGTTTCTCAGTTTCCTACTACGTTGTTAAATTTGTTTGAGTTTCCTGCTGCTTTGTTTCGTTATTGCCACTTCCACGGTCTTCCTATCCTTTCATGAACATCTTTCTTAACACTGATTTTTATTCGCCATTGTTTTCTTCCTTTGCTGTCTGTGGTTTAGTTTCTATAGTCGAAATTATTACTTGGGCTTGTTACCTATATATGTCATCAACACGCTGGATTTCTCAGCTAAGAATCGATAAATTATAATGTAGCTGTATCACCTATATAATGTAGTTGTGTATAGGTATATTTCAGGTCTGGTAAAGAGAAAATGCTTGTATACTTTGTTCATTTACCAGAAAGATATTTATATGAGCGGATTGTTCCACTTATTTGTTTCATAATAATGGACCGGCCATAAAGACGGAGATAAGAAAGGAGCTCAAAATATCTTACTGTTGCGAGTTTATTTTTTGCATATAATTTTTGTATTGACTTCGTTTGATTTAATTTTATCGGAAATTCAATAAAATTGTCTGTAAGAACTAAATAGATTGACAAATGCAACGACAGTGCAAGCTTTAAATTGTTGTAGTTTCCTAATGCTTTGTTTCATTATTGACACTTCCTCCGCGGCCTTCTTATCCTTTCATGAACATCTTTCTTAGCAATGATTTTTATTTGGAATTGTTTTCTTCCTTCGTTGACTGTGGTTTAGTTTCAAATCTATTGTCGAAATTATTACTTGGGCTGGTTACCTTTATATATTATCAACACGCTGGATTTCTCAGCTAAGAACGATAAATTATAATATAGTTATCTATATTACCTAATATAATGTAATTGTGTATAGGTACACTGCTTTTATGCTTTGTTCATTTACCAGAAAGATATTTATATGAGTGGATTGTTCCACTTATTTGTTTCATAATAATGGACCGGCCATAAAGACGGAGATTAAGATAAAGCAAATGATGTTATCATTTCCGTATTTGCAAAGTGGTCTGTGACTTGGGTAGACTAGGTAGGTATTTTAGTATTTGTATGACAACATTAAAATTAGTTTTTTACATTCTTTCGAGGAACATTATCAGATTAATGAGATTCTAAAAGTTTGGTTATTAGTTGGTCGGACAGTTGTTTTTGTCTCAGATCTTACTTTCCCTTCATTACTAGTAAATACTTAGAGTAAGCAGTTTTCTTTGAAAAGTTTTCTGTTATTATTGTCTGTCTAATGCTATGAAGTGTATCTAACGAAATGCAGGATTCTATTACAAACCTCTGTGAAGTGGAAGTCGTCTGTAATAGTAGTAATGGCATAATAGCAACCACAGCGACTTTTGAATGGGTCTGGTCTGGATTTTGAAGTTGAATGTAGGCACATACTTAAATACACACGGAGCACAGGCAAAAAAATATGTAATAAAGACAAGTAATAACGTAGGAGCGTCTTCATTAGGTTTTTTCCCTTCGGCACGTAGTAATGATGACAGTGGAGTCTTCTAGTCAAGTTATAGAGGAACATCTGTGGCAGTCATGCAGGCAGTCTTTGTGAATTCTATTGAATTCAGAGCTACTACTACAAACTACAACTAGGTACATTACTAAAACGAGCTAAAACATTGCTACTGCTACAAATCTTTGGCACATAGCTAAATCGATAGTGTCCTTCTGTACTATCCCGCAATCTTTTCATTGTATCCGTGCCAGAACGGGCTTTCAAGAAGCTTAGCTTCAAGAAAACGCTCACAGAAATACCATTTAGATTTGGTTACATCATCATACAAGTGCCATTGCATGCCATCCGATTTCAATCTGATGCGACACATACAACACAATGCCAAAGCTTCGACAGGAGAAAAATATTTTGGTATTTACTTGTACATTGCACTCAGCTTACTAAATAAGTTTCCCTGTACTTGCACTGTAAAACTGTGTTGTGTCGGTGGTATACCTAGAATTAAGTTAAGGATTTGTACGTATAGCCTTGCTTGTTGCTCTTCACGAAGGCTGCTTTCTTTGCCATGCTTGAGTGACTGCGGAAGAACAGTGACAAGAGCACAGAGATCCAGATAAGCCGGTGTACACAACATGACAACATTCTACTAAAGTAGCAATGTGACTAAACACAAACAAGTTGAGATTCATTTATATTTACAATGTACATATGGAACCACTAAGACTAACTTCTTTATACCTTTGCAAACACACAGTAGGCTTGGCGTTGTTTTTTTAAGTATAAGCATTATACAGGAGTAAGAATACACACAGTCGTGTAATCAAAGATGTGTTTATGTTTATGTTTGTTGAAGCTATGACTTACAAGATTTGTTTTTATTACCTTTGAACGAATGTAGGGCATGGACAAACATGGCACTTCCATGTGGCTTCGATTACTCCAGTGTCATGCAGTTTGTGTTGGACAATGGAGAAGAAGACGTGGAGCACTCGCTAATATTATGATGAATGGAATGATCCGGCATCTCTAAGTGTCAACCACAATAACCATAATGCTGTTAGAAGAGTGAGAAGAAAAACTACAACGAAAAAACTATCTGGAAGAAGTTTTTATAATCGCTGACTCTGCTTGAAAGTTCTTATCTACATTTTAATGTTTATTGAGCACTACTGTGCTTCGTTTTTATGAAATCTTATTTATTTACTCGTGGAGCTTCATCCAATGTTGATATTGTACAGTCACGCTAAGATTAATAAAAATGTAAGTATGTAAGTACTATACACGCAGGTATAGTTCAATGCTACATTAATAGTAGCTTATGCCAACGTAAATAAAAATTAGTTTCTTGGTTTTAACTTTATTTTATACTTTGCCAAACCCTGTTTAAATTATTTTGAGAGTGTGCAATGTTGTCTCAACTACAAATTGTAGGTGTAGATTCAATAAAGTCCATTGTAAGTGTATAATAATAAAATTGCTTCAGTTTTTATGTGCACTAGTGAATATAAAGACTCGTTTAGATGAATTTGTTTATATGCTTTTCAGTTTGATATTGAAACAGTCTTCCTATAAAACTTTATTTTTACCAATTCATTTTACACATTTTTAAATACACTGAATATGTATCAGTATAAATATTAGTTTAAGTACCTACTTAATCATTTTAGTTTGTTTTGTGAATATGTTTGTATGTAGTTTGTACAAAATGTTAAAAGTTTTTATTGTGTAAATTAACAACAACGAAATTCACGATGATGCCAAGAAAATAATGAAAATAATGACCGGAACGAATCTGAAGTACTTAGTCAGTCATTTCACTAAGAACTACTAGTATAGATTGTATTACATAAGTAAACAACTGTTTCAGACGTAATGATGTCAAATTAAAAATGGAAATCGAATGGAATATCAACAAAATAAGTTATCCGTAGTATATAATGTAGTAAATATATCGAAATAATATATAACATGTTTTAAAGTGAGTGTTTAAACTCCAAATCAAAGATACGTATATTGATTGTACTGTCGCTTCGCTTTTAAATTAAGTAACAATTGAACAACTACTATCGTAATAACTAGCGTTAGAAACGTAACAAAAATATTTTGTTTTTAGTTTAAGTTCTGTGTAGTTTCGCATAACAATTATCATAATATGATGTAATTTAACTGTACAGCTAACCATAATAATTAACATATGTGTAAGTTAGAAATGTTTAAGAGTAGTCTTTAATTCATTTCACCCTATTATGTAATTGTGTATCATTATAATGTTCAGAGTGGATAAAACATACCTATCCAGAGAGAAGAGAAATTTTAATTGAAATGAGTTTATAATTAATAATTATTAGTGCTGTAGTACATGGATAATAAATCGCAGTAGTGGCTCCATAAATAAATACCTACTTGAACTTATGAAAGAACATCATTGCGTATTTTAACACGTGTTTTTTTAATTGGCACATTTGCCTTGAAAGCATTTACTACTCGGGATTCTTCTATTCATATCGGTAACAAATACACGTGCAGTAGTGTAGGTATTCTACCTGCACCAAAACGGTGATATCATACATAAGTCTTCTTGGAAACCCCTATTAGTCCAACTTATATCACAACGATATAATAATGTAATTGTACACTCAAGTATGCAAGATCGTAAGTGAAACTAGCACATTTTTCGCACTCCAACGAGCAACGCACCCTTCCATTCGTCACTCTACTCTGTACGGAAAAAGTAAGTTGGACTATCTGTACAGAAGAAAAGTATGCACACAATCTACAATGTCATCTTCACTTACACATATTTATTAGGAGATAGTTAACACATGCTCTCATCATTTACCATGTGCCTTCCACCATAATATGTAATGTGGTTAAATCCTATCTGACTGCGTATAAAATACATAGGCACGTTAGGGCATACCTTGCATTAAACTTTAACTACATAGCTACAGGAAAGTTCAAGTGAGAAGCACAAAAGGCTAACGTTTACATGTACGAACATGAAAGTTGCATATATAAATCCAACACACAGACAGTTTTACTTTGATACACGTTTTTGTGTGTAGTAAAAGCATGCATCAACACATCACATGTGAGAATTAACGAGTAGTATGCAGCAGTAGTGAGTTTGCAGCAGATGATATTTCACAAGGATGTTTTTCCAGCGGAGTGATTACTTGATAGTAATTTGCATATTCACACAATACATCGAGACTATGCGAGAGGAGTAGAAAAGCACCCATGTGTACTACAACGTGTAAGTAGATGCAACAAAATGATTTTAAACATGTTTAAACCATTACTTCAAATTCATTTATACACCACACTACGTACAAACACTTGCAACTCTCACATCACAAAGTACGTAATGATGTAGTCGATGTAGTGATACATGCAAAATTAAATTGAAACCCATTTCACTACAGCTAATAAACCAAAATATGCGTAGTAAGTAGTAAATTGGAAAAGTACAAACAAAAATCACTTAAAGTTACGTGACACGAAGTCAAAAGCCAAACCAACACAAGGAACACAAACACACTCAAACAAGTTATTGTGTGGAGCATGTATATAGGATAATACTTTGTGTATTTATTGTGAATGAACTAACATCCGATAAATTGGAAACTTGAAATTGTCACGACCTGGACTTGGCTCTCATGTAGTATTGGTAAAAAATACATTTAACACTAAGACTTGCTAACTTGTAATCTAGTAATAGAGAAGATGTAAATGCAAGCAGTAAGTAAAATAGAAGTAATGCATTGCCTAAGTATTTCCAATTTCCCTTCTAGCTAAGAGAAGAGTTAAACTAACGGCAAATTAGATTAAGGATAGGATGTGACAGAGACTCAGCTCAACTAATCATAAACTTATGGGCATTGAGAATGCAAGTTGAAGGTTTTGTGTCGTCTCTCTCCTTACAAGAATTTTTTAGGGTGTGGAGTAAATGTAAATTAGCAGTGTAGCACTTTTATAATCGCCAAAATGTACGAAGGAAGAGTCATAAAGCAAAACTGGTAATTTTTACTGCTGATGTCGTTTTCCCTGCTAAACCGCCAGTAGTAAGATCTGTACATGGTATTTTTTGCAAACGAACGGAAGGACGAACTTCACATATAGTTCATGCAGTACATGATGTTTCCATGAAAATTATTATTACGGGAAGACTTACATTACTCTGTACCTTATTGCGCTTTGGTTGTAAGATGTTCATTCGTTGGTAACCTACTACCGTGAGGTAAATTGCATTTTGCATGTTGACGTATACACTAAAAGGTAGACATGAACATTACGACGGTAGTAATGAGAAGAAACGTATATTAAACAGGGCTTGGTCTTTCGGTAATTGACCAAGCAACATGTACAAAGATACCTTACAACACAAAACACAACTATACAGTTCAGGTTCTGGAAAAATAGCTCAATCTCACGTAGACATGAGCCAAACACACAGACCAAGTAGTAACTCGCTGGTAGTTTTGTTTTTCGTTGAGCACTAACAATAAGGAATGTATTTTTTCCTATAGTAAACTACAAATGAAGTCATAAAGGTGTTATCTTGTAGCGTATCTGAAACGCGGGTGCTTTCCTTTGCATCACGAGCCTCAAACTCAGTGCAATATATACCCAGAAGTACAACTGCTACATGAGCATCATCAAACTACGAGGAAAAACTAAGGAGGAGGTATACAGACGACAGAGAGACGTTCGTAAACACTAAATACGGTATGTATTTATGTAGCTCACTCACTCACGTCCTCATCCTTTATCCACATCCACGTCATGTCACATTTACATCTCCATTGTCTTCACTGCAGTAAATATCTGTCTGTTAGCATTATAATTAACCATTACCTATGTAAAATCCTAAATTCTCTATAGGACCTTATTCATTCCGGGACTAGACGTTTTTACTTACCCCGGAACATTTACTATGTATGAACCTTCCGATGTTAGCAAGGTGTGTACATTTAACATAGAAAATACCTAAAACTAACTACACTACATTTCCACTTCCTTTTCCCTTGACTTAATTTGCTAGGACTGACATGAACATGACATTACAAAGTAGGCAACGTACGAACATGCTCCGATCCCTAACAATTTAAGTTATCAATTCCTACATACTCGGGTAAATACAAATCATAAGCAGGGAATCGACCAGTACTCGTGTGTTTGTGTAGTACAAACCCAGTAAAGAGTTCCTGGATGCAGTAACGAGAATTTTCTATAAGTATATACTTTCTAAATAATGGAAGTGATGTGTTTGACTGGTCTGGAACTTAGTTGATTATAATTTACAGGAAGAAAAAGAAAATAATCCTATAACAGGTTAGGTGTTAGTGCATGGCACAAAGCAAGCAGATTGTGCACCTTTCAAATAAAAATCCGTGTTTACAGATGTGTCAGTTTGTGTTGTGTGTGTAGTCTCACGACAGGATCTTTTTCCTGACAGCCTCCTGTTCTTTTACCAATCTACCTTCAGTTTTGATGGTTATGCCATGTCACTTTGTTGTGTGGTTAAAGTTTTGTGACTTTCCACCACACAATAACACCTCAAATAAATCCAGGCTTCCACTTGTTTAGATTTTGTTCTTTTAGTTGTAGTAGATCACAGGACGTGCCTGTTGTGAAAGGGACACGTCCTTCTGTCCTCTGACGCTCCTGTCGTCTCGTCTCGTCGTCTGCCTATCTGTCTAGTCTGTCAAAACAAACCAAACAAACCAGGCATCTTCCTAAATTTCATGAACATGACGACGAAATGTAATGATGACACTGTCTCACACTCACACAATACTAATACCAATATATACCTTCAGCATAGTAAGTCGTTTGACTTCTTACGATTTCCAAGTCAGTGTACTTCACACTATTTGCATGCAAATCATACACCACTTTCGTAATACTTTCGCTACCACTGCCACTCTTTGTGTTAATAATGTCATGCCAAGGCATATCCCTATATTTAAATACACTCTTGTGACTGGAGTATCTGCATCTTTCATGAAATGAAATAATATGATGATTATATTAGTCAAATAGAGAACGAGGTATGGAATTACGTCTCACATTGCTGAGGAACATTAAACGTAATGATTTTCATATACTACGAAAAACTGACATCAAAGCGAATAAAAGGAGCAGTACATTAGAAAATCTTTATGTATGCCCATAAGGTTAAAGTTGCACACAGACAGACACTGTGTACTTAAAAGTGTACTCGAGACTCAAGTTACCTATGGACTGAACTGAGACTGTGACTTACACAGATAGTTTGACTCGTTCTACTGTCTACTGCTCTCATCTTTGGCTCTCTGACGGTCTACTTTACTGGTTTGTGTCTGAACAATGTAAAACTAGCATAGAGAATGGTTTCACTACTAGGTAATTCTGTGCGGATGCCTATATAAGTGCTACGTGCTCTGTTAATAGCAATAGCGAATGGGCTAGGCAAGGCAAAAGAAGACCACGCCAGGCCACTGTAAGGGAAGAAAAGGGAATGGCCCCCTGGGAAGTCAAAAACGATCCCAAAAATCTTTTAACTCGGGATGATTTTCATTCAGTTGATGCCTGCCTTGTGCCGGTGTCAGTGTCCGTGATCTCCATCTGATCTACTAAAAGTCAACCAAAGTCAAAACAAGTCGCCTGCTACATTCTACACACACGTCCTGTCTGTACTACTTCTATACAGTCGCCACTTTTCTGCAAAACCTCTTGCTCATATTATTCGGATCGTGATCCGATCTGATGAAAGTTAGCAATAGTAAGCAACTTTACTAAAGTGCTAAACCCGTCTAGTGTCTACTTTTGCAACCTGTACACGCGGAAGTAGTAGGTACGTAGATTTATATATGAGCTACTTGGTAGTTACTAAATTGCACACGGAATAAAGTACCAAAAAGCCTCTTGAATTTAGGCCGTACACACTCTTTAGCCTGAATGTGAACTTTATACAGTTCTTATAGGCTTATCTACTTAGTATCAATATTGATACGCATTGCCAGCTAAAACTAAGGCAGTGTAGGTATAAGCATACATCATTATTCTCATTATCTATCCGAATTGGCTACAATTTACAATTCAACCAGAAAATTCCCTCCATTATATTATTATGTAACACTGTTGAAAGTTGAAGTTAATAGTCTAGCGTAGGGAGTTCCGGGCTCGTGCCCAATTCCTGTCGGTTCAATTCAATTGAGAATGTTAATAAGTATCTCTTTCCACTCAGATGCTTCAACCTCTTCTTACTACTTACATAGTAAATACATCTAACCAACTCTCAAACCTATACTATCTTTTACCGAGGTAAACATAGCTAATTTTATTAAGGTTTTAGCTCTCTACCATATAATAACAGTAAAACTTGCAGAGTCTCTCCACTACTACTACTGTAGGTAATATTTAACTGGTAAATGGGATGTAAGACGGAAGACTCCGCACGTATCCAAAATCGAAATGCTTACACATATTAGACGTGTGCTATAGTAGTACAGTTAAGAACAGACTCTTTTCATAATAGTATAAACAATAGTTAAGGGTTATTCGTGTGTACATACATTCTAGGAGTGAAGTGAGCGCAAGAAGTGGAAGTAAATAAGGAAGAAATAGCGTTGACTTGAAATGAACTATTTCTTTGTACACGTATAGAGAGAGACAGAGTTAGAGAGATTGGTACATTGAAGCTTTCAACTGTTACTTACTTACCAACAAGGAATATACACACTACGCAGAAAGGAGCTACTGACTGTAGAGCCGCGACGAGTTAAGCCACTTTCACTCCTATTACCGTGCTTCACCCAGTTCACTCCGAAACGAGAAAGTTTCAATTGATCATAGAAGCTCGTAGTGCATAGGTAATGGCATTACTTACACCACATCTAAAAATATTACGTAATAGTGTAGTTTCAACACTATCTCTCTGTGTAGTGTAGCGTACCGGGCACATAGAGCAAACTAAAAGGTAATGTTAGCTTCAATTTTTTACTTTAACGACAATAATGCATAAGTAAAGACCAAGTGCACCAGAACGTAACTTAACTACGTAACTTTACTACTAAAAGTGAACTCGAGTAAAACGAAAAGAATATAATAATACAGCTGTTACGAAATATACCTGCAGTAATAATATACAATACAAATACTACAGAGGGTGAATACTCCTATTTTGTTCACTTTAAAAAATGAGGTTACTTAACGA
>JABASD010000118.1:76303-120033 GCA_019776165.1 Pogonognathellus flavescens | reverse complement strand
GCACAGGATTCAGATGGGCGGCACCGCACAGGATTCAGATGGGCGGCACCGCACAGGATTCAGATGGGCGGCCATGCACCGGATTCAGGTGATCGCCCATGTACAGGATTCAGTTGAGCGCCCATGCACAGGATTCAAGTGGGCACGCATGTACATGCTTCAGGTGGGCGCCCATGCACAGTAATCAGGTGTGCGCATATGCAAAGGAATCAGGTGGGTGCACATGCCCAGGTTTCAGTTGATCGCCCATGTACAGGATTCAGTTGTGCCCATACACAAAAAGTAGGTGGGCGCCCATGCACAGGATGCAAATGCATATGATTCAGGTGGTCGCCCATTCACAGGAATCTGGTGGGTGCACATGCCCAGGATTCAGGTGGGCGACCATGCACAGGATTCAGGTGATCGCCCATGCAATACACAGGATTCAGGTGATCGCCCATGCAATACACAGGATTCAGGTGATCGCCCATGCAATACACAGGATTCAGGTGATCGCATATGCAATACAAAGGATTCAGGTGATCGCCCATGCAATACACAGGATTCAGGTGATCGCCCATGCAATAGACAGGATTCAGGTGATCGCCCATGCAATAAACAGGATTCAGGTGATCGCCCATGCAATACACAGGATTCATGTGGGTGCCCATGTACAGGATTCAAATGCACATGATTCAGGTGGGCGCCCATTCACAGGGTTCAGGTGATCGCCCATGCACAGTAATCAGTTGGGTTCGATTGCTGTAAATTAGGGTCGACTTTTTTGTTCCCCGACCCCATCTGCCATTTTTTATGGGATTTTCCCCAACCCAACCATGAATTTCAAAATGACAATGCAAAAAGTTCACGCGGGCGCCCATGCAAATGATATACGCCGACGCCCATGCACAGGATTCACGTGGGCGTTCATGTGGTCACCCATTACAAAAGGTTTATTTTGGCGCCCATGCACAAGGTTCATGATGGGGCCCATGCGCAAGGTTCATGTTTTCGTCCACATGGTTCATGTGGGCTCCCATGCACGTGGTTTGGTTAGACGTCTGCCCGCGATTTAATTGGCGTTAATACACGAGCTTGCAATTGGTACTCATGCAAGCGGATTTTCATAACTTAACGTCTAATGCTGGCTCCCGAGCTCTAGTTAAGCTCTTAACGAGCCGAGCCCTTATAGAGCGAGCCGTTAAAGAGCTAAGCTTTGCGCACAAGCACTGGCTAAGCGAATAAAGTGTCGGCTATATAGTGCGAAGGCTTAGATGCCCAGCTTAGCTCTTTAACGGATCGACTTGTTAACGGCTCGCTCTATAAGGGCTCGGCTCTATAAGGGCTCGGCTCTATAAGGGCTCGGATCGTTAACGGCTCTGTTCGTTAACGGCTCTGTTCGTTAGCAGCTTAACGAGCGAGGGCACGGAAGCCAGCATTACCCACACATGGGACTTTGGGGTGCGGCGCACCTTTAGGGTGCGGAAAATGCCGCATCGCACCCGCACTGTGCGGATGCGGTGCGGCTGCACTTTCCGCATCTAGGGTGCGGGTGCGGTGCGGCTGCACTTTCCGCATCTAGGGTGCGGGTGCGGTGCGGTTGGAGTTTCGCATCTAGGGTGCGGGTGCGGTGCGGTTGGAGTTTCGAATCTAGGGTGCGGGTGTGGTGCGGCTGGAGTTTCCGCATCTAGGGTGCGGGTGCGGCGAGGTGCGGCTGGAGTTTCCACATCTAGGGTGCGGGTGCGGTGAGGTGCGGCTGAAGTTTCCGCATCTCGGGTGCGGTGCGGGTGCGGTGTGGCAATGTGAAGTCCCAAGTGTGGCATTACCCACGTGCCACTTCCGTGCAACTCACACACTCTTTCTAGCATATAGCATTATAGAAGTTGAAAATTAAAAAAAAAAACGAAAATATATATTATAACTGCCATCAACAATATGGTCCTCCCCTTTTGCTGTACGTGATGGCTTAGCCACAGACACACTTTTCTATCTTATAGTTACCTTCCGCTTCTTAATAATATCATTTATAGCTTATGATTGGGGCATTAAATTGAATAACAACGAGTGAATAAGTCATTAAAAGGGATATTAATGATCCAGCAAACCCGAACGAAATCGTAAACCATCCTTCAACAGTCATTCCGATTGGTTTGGCTATAATCTGGTGGACAAGCAAATTGAGTTGATCCGAAGTAAAACCTCTGTATCTTCTTTCTCCAAATATCCAGGGATGCAAATGACTTATCTACAATCAAATGATGGCTTATATAACTGACAAATCTAATTTTATGGATGAAAATATTAATGTGTCATTCAATGTTGCCTAAAAGACTTTTTAATAATAACACATCGTATAAAATGCAAATAACAATGTGTGTATAACAATGTTTCTAGGCACCTTATTGTTTACGTTAGCAGCAAACACAATGATTGCAGTGTAATAGGTTAAATACACGATGGTACGTATTTCTCGGAACTGAATTGAAACAAGTATTTCACCTAAAAGCAGAGTGTAGGAAGGCAATGCCCCGAAGGTAAAAATTAATGTTGCAAACGTTGTTAATTGATTCAAACATGATGCCAGCTTACTTAGGATCTCAAAATTTTCTATAATCTATAATTAAAACCACAAACGACTATCAATATAATTTGTATACCTCATAAATCCTACCGAGTTGTTAGCTTCAAATAATATATTCAGAAGTTTTTATATCCCGCTCCTGACCCTGTATACCTGTATAAATGCCGAAAGAGTTTTCTCACTTACTTGTTCCGGTGTTGTTTGTTTGTCTTGAATATTTAGCCAAAAATTTTCAACCATTTCATGAAGTACAAAGGTACCAAGAGTAAAAATCAAACATATGTAGTCCTGAATGATTCTGCTCAATACTTCCAAAAACATTGCTAAAACTGTAGAGAAATGCAGCAGCATCCATTTAGAGCTGAAAGGTATAAAAGACGCAGCGATTCTTTGGAAATGTTCAATTGTTTTTCCCATGTCGTAATTTTGCTCTTGGTACACCGTCAGTAATGCTGAGGAAGGAAGAACAATGTAAACCAAGCAAATAGTGTATGGAAAAATGATAGCCCATTTTATCTATATACATATATACAAACAAACAGGTAGTATGAAATTAAAATCTCTGTAGTTTAGCCGTAGGTCAAAAATAATTCGTGAAGTCTCAAGAAATACCTTCATAGATTTCCTTTTGGCAAAGAAATGCCGATTAATGTGAATCTCTTTAAAAAATATAGTGAATTGATGACTTTTAATCCAAAATGTAGTGATGAAGCAGAAATGTAAAAAAATGTTCATAATTTGGTCCGCTACATTGAAGTATAATTTCGCATTGCTCCGTTCGTATATATTGTTCCTGGTAGGTGCACTGATTACGTACAATCCGGTCATGAAAAGAGTGACAGAACACATGACCTGGTAAAAAAATGTTCCATTAAACAAATTCAGAGATTGTATTTTTATTTTGGCGTAAACACAAAGGTGTAAGTAGTTTTGGTAAGGTGAAGTTGCACACACATTTCACAGAAACAATACTTCGATATTTGCAGCCTTTCCACCTTTTGTAGAATCTGAAGGGGGTACTGGTCCCTCCCTAAATACGCCCTTGCTCAAGAGTAAGAGCGTATCTACTATCTATGTATAGAGGACTTTCTGAATGTGCCCTAAGAAAACATCGTCTTACAATCTCAACTATTTACCTTAACGCACTTAACTTAAGCTCCACAGTATACGTGAGATAACTGTAAGTGGAAAGACCACACCTCTGATTGCAAGGCGATTTTTTTCTCATGGAACATTCAGAAAGATCTCTATAGGGTCATCGGGGTTGGGCCTCCCCCCATATTCCGGAAATATGGGTTATTTGGAAACATTTGGAGACCTTCAGTCGTAAATTTTGTCATTTTTTGGCCTCGGAGTCCTCAAGATGAGTCCCCCCCCCATTACAAAATCCTAGATACGACCTTGCTCAAGAAATTAGATATAAATAGTTAATTATTAATTAGCATACCTTTTGCAGCTTGTTAGTGTGAATGCTGTACAAGCCGGTAAGATTGTTCTTAACAACCCGGAATGGAAAAATAAGCATATAATAACCGAAATTGAAAAAGATTTTCCATTGTACAATAATGTCGCAATACTGTGGTACAGGCTTATGATTCATTTTTCTCGTTAATTGATGTAGTTTCTCTCCTGGAAATACTGGGAACCTGGTTCCTAGTTTTGTTTTGGTTGGTAAAACTAGAATGGCAAAATGCTATATTAACTGTATATCGGCAAAGCAATTCTATTTTTGTTTCAGTAGAAAAGTTCAGAAATGATTGCATGTTCAGCTATGACAAAATTTAATTACTATTTTATTATAATAATAGTAGCATACAGTTTTCTACTTTTGATTGAATGTATATATTTCGCATCAGAAACACTCATTTTCATCCGCAATCGATATAATTTCATTAGCAAAATGTCCAATCACTTAAATATCTTCAACCTGTTAGGAAAGCAAAATGTAGATTTATACAGAAGACAGCAGGCAGGAGCCAGGTAGCATATTAACAGAATGTACACATGTTAATTGAAACGAACAATTTTTAACATTGCTATTCCTCACTCATTCCGTCATTCCCCGTAATTTGAATGGGTTCTAATTTATATGTAAGTTAATATTAATTGAGATATTTCACTTATCCACTTCTTTTCTGGCTGCTGCATTTCTATTTCTACATTGGATAAATTGTACACAAGCATCATTGCATGCATACAAACGTACATTACTTACTAGCAAACGTGCCTAATCGATACCTGAATTTAGTTAAATAATAAATTAGTACAATTAAATACAAATATTATTTATTATTATGCCAAGAAATAAGAAAAATATGGGTCTCGCCAGATCGGTCTCAATAAAAGTTTCTATGCATGTTGGAATCAGAATGGACATACATACTCCCGACTCCCTAACAGGCTGTGGTTTACAGAGAGATGAGACGATAGGTTAAATAGGCAAAAGCCGAAGCTCTTTGGTCGTTTATTACATGTAATGAAAGCAGTTGGATGGATCGATGTAAATAAGCCAAGGAAAACAACTTGATGCATTTACACATTTACCTACCCTAACTACATGTTCCTAGAGCTTCTGAAGGTTTGTGCTGTACTAACAAGAGGAGTGTAGGAGCTAAAACTGTGAAACAGGCTTCCAGTGTAGATTTTACATTCAGATAATATTATAGCTTTAGCTGCAACAAACAACAAGAAAGTTTTCTCACTAAGAAATTCTCAGTGCATCCATCCCAGTCAGCAGTGTCCTAGAGATTCATTTTACTTCTGGTTAAAACTAACAACCTATAAGTCAACAAGTTGGTATGGTGGTTGTAGCCAGCAAGTAAAAGTTTGATCCTTCCGAAAGCTCACTCACAAGACAAAGCAGTAAGCAGTGTATTATGGTACACATGATTGTAATGCAAAGTTGGTCCCTATAATATAGTAGCTTAGCTACTCTAGGTAGATCTCTGGAAGATTTCGTCTTATATATATGTACTACTATCTGTATACTAAAATACTACGATTACGTACACATAAGCTAACTCTAACTATAATGCCTTCATTAACTATCTTAACTTTATATACCTAACATTATGCTTGCATTGAAAATAACCAAGTACCCGATCTTTTACTTTGCAATGCACAACAGAGTAGCACAATAATATTCCATGGTGGATGGGTAAATGAAGGAAAATATTACTTCAACTATGCTTGTGATTTGAAGGACAGTTTTTATTCTTCTCATGCACATCGTATTTTCTTGTTTTTGTACAAAGATGATATACGCTACTGATTGTGAGTTTCACCTTTGTTTCACCTACAAAGTCGCTATGTTAGTCCAGACAGAATCATAAAACTATTTTAATTAAATATCCACACAAAAACACCATATTATGGTATGGTGTTTTAAAAGAATCATTTCATGATGGACTCAATTTTACATGAACAAAGTTCAATCCTGAACTTAAGATTAATATTAATACACTAGAATAGAATAGCTGTATAGACTGAACACTCGTACACTACACCGCATTTGAAACCAAACTATGCAGTTCACCTTCAACACGCACCGGCTTTACCCTACTCTTGGTAAAGAACCGAAAGCTAATTTCATGCTTGAGCTTCGACTTAACATGAGACAAATATATTAATGTAGACTAATCTCCAGGCACTTGAAATGAATAATGATACAGAGACGTCTTCGATATAAATAAAAGCAGCACAAAACAAGAAATATGAAAGACAAGCGTGATAATGTTATTTGCAATAATTTGTATTTGAAAAAGTTTTATAATTGGAGCAGATATTTTTAAGTTAGGTTTTAATGTTTAGGATACAGCGATTGAATGAAAATTATGGAAACATGATGTGTATATAGTAAATATATACGATTTTAATATAATTTGCTTTGCTGTAAGCCAATTACACATACACAGCTTTAATTTAAAATAATTAATAAGTAACGACCCTTTTCTTAGTTTTTGAATTACCTGGTCAAAGTGAAATTGAAATTAGATGGCTTGTGATCAAAATTATTTTTTGATATCACGTCAATCTTCATTTGATGATTTTCCTTTTTCATATTGATAACGAATTCAATTAAAGTTAAAATCTTTTCGTTTTCAGCCAGGCGGTACAACACCAAGAACTTATTGGGGTTCAAGCGAATGACTCTAGCCCACGTAAAATTTGACATAGGTGTCATCACTTTTCCGCTTTCAGAAATCTGGAAAAAGAACACAACAAAATAATAAAGCAAGAATAACTTGGAACACATGAAAAACAATATTAAAAAACATTTTATTTGTTTCTTACATCGAAATTAGTCAAGCTTTTGAAGATTCTGGTTGAGTTTTGGTCTCCGTCGGCTAAAATCGTAGTGTCACCAGTGCTCAAGGATGTTTTTGTAATAGCAAAAGTGGTATAGTCATGCCAGGCGTATTCATTTTTCGGACACTCGTATTGTGAAGCTACAGACATTGCATATAAATCAGTGGCATCTTGAGAGGATCCATTTACTCTAACAATACCATTATGGAGAAGAGTTTCTTGTGGGCCAATCACTTCGAAACTTGATTTTAAGTCCAATTCTGGAATAAATTTGCTACCTACTGTACTAACCTAAAACAAAGAATAACCTTGTGATATTTTCAATTTTCTAACAATATATTGCACATTTTTATGCATAACATCGTAACTAAATGTCTTTGAAAAATTGACAAACAATTTGAAGTTTATAATTTACCATTCCAGTCATTGTATACAAATCTCTGGCTGATGTCATTGTTGATTCAAAGAGAGATTTGACATTATACATTTGTTGGCAATCATCTGGACAACCTCTTATGCAATTGAAGTTACTTGACGCACTATGGGTAAATGCCATAGCTTCTGGTTGTGCATTATTCCAATTGTAGGCTTTATTCAATGTACAATTCAAAGGAATATACTTCTTTTCTTCTTTTGGACTTGCAGAATCTTCGATATAAAAATGTAGCATTGATGTTGCTTGCTGTTTGTCTTGATCGTTTGTAGTGTCTAGTTCAGCCATAAATAAACGAGACCATTTGTCTGGAGATGTGAAAGTTACAACGATTCCACTGTGCCCATTCAAAAAATCTTGAGCAAGAGTTGCATTTACTGTTTTTGTACTAATGTCATCAGCGATAGTGATAGTCGTCCTTGAAAAAAGAAAAAAACATTGTTTAGTAAGGATAAATACAAACTTCGTTTGTGTATAATGTATAATAGAATTAGTTTCAAGAAGAAAGTTACTTAGATTCGAGGTTTCTCTGCTCAAGATGAATAGTTGTGTCAGAAACCATTGTGCCGTCATTTTTTCCGTCATGTCCCCAAGTTGCTTCACAATGTTTCGTAATCAAACTTGAATCCGCTTTCACCTTTTCCAAGTATTTCCAGAATCTTTTTGATCGAAGACAAGTAGCTTGCACATTAGTGTCTACGGTGGTTGAAGGTCCGTCCACATTCATTTCACTTTTTGCTTGAAGGTCAACATGATCCTTAACAAATACATTGACAGTGCCTTTGTATTGGTTGGGAGCATAGTCAAGTCGTTTTTCAATCTTCGCAACATTTTCCCCGTGAAAATCAATATTTAATACGGAATCAATGGTAGTATTGTTACGGAGGGAAGTGCCATTCCATCTAAAAAAGATTTTCAAATTAGTATAACATACATTAAACATTAGTGCCGCTACGTAAATATTTTTAATAATACTATAACAAGTAAAGCATTAGATTGTGTATTTTATGAGGGATTGATAGTGTGTCATACGAGATAGGAGACTGGGGTCCATCAAAACTTAAAATAGCATAGGCATCACGCTTAGCTCTTTCTTCACTAGTCTCAACATTGTAAACCGCGTGCAATTTAGACCATTTATCCCCGGGTAATTCCTTGTATGTTCCATCTAACTCATATTTTCCGGTAAATGTTGATGGTAGATCATTTGACATCAATTCAGTTCCTTTAAATGCTGATGTGTGCTCATATGTCTTCCCGTTAATCTCCAACTATAGTTTTTGGAAATAAAAACGGTCATCAATTTCATTAAAGAGCAACTACAAACAAAAAACTGAATAGGGAGTCATACATAAACTTACAGAACTTTTCATGCTGTTGTCAATATTTTGTCGTGAGGATCGATAATTCATTTGGTAATTCACTTTGTCCAGAACCTTAGATTTCAAATTGAAACGCTGTTGGGCGTTGTATTCAGTATCAGTGAAAGATGAATCACCATCAACTAAATCAAAATTAATCATTGGATAATAATTAACAATTACAATCAATACAATATAAAAAATGAAGTTAAGATAAACTGAAATGAGTATGACCTACCTTCTACCTCACCAATTAATTGTGCTAGCCACCAATCGCCTGCTACAGTAACAACTCCCTTTACGGAAGAATTGCCATTTTCGTTTTTCTGTGACAAGCTTCCAAGTACAGAATACTTTTGAGGTGTGCTTGAAGGAGTTGGACGAGAAAATTCAGTAGAAAATTCATAACCATCACTGGATGGTAAACTTTCAATTATTTCCCCTGTATTGGGTGTTAGTTGACGACCCTTATCAGCCATTTTGAGGTTCCATTCATAAACTTCAGACTCGCTAAATTTTACTTGGAAATTGTATAAAAATTTTCTCTCTGCAGAGATGTTGTAATTTTCACACCAATACTGAGGGGTTGAAGCTGCATCTGGAAAGCAAGTAATTCAATTTTAATATATTAATTAAGCGTATTTAAATATTATAATCCTTCCACATCACAACTTTTTTGAACATCACATAGATACTTACAAGTAACATCGAAATTTCTCCAGGGGGACTCTACTTTCATTAAATTCGTACTACGGAATACCATTTCATTTGAATCACAGCTTCCTCCAAAATCACTTGTAAACTGAACAACAGTTTTTCTATTGATTCTTGTACCCGGGGTATCAAAAGTTAAAGTTTTGACATCCTTGTGGTCTGAGCCTATCAATTAAGATATATAATTACAAAATATTGATTTTCAAATTAATGCATGATCAATCATGCATACTCAAACTTATATTTTGTAGCAAAGTTTGAAACTCACCGTAAACCGCATCCCATTTAAATTCATAATACTGTAAGCTGTCATCGTATTTTCTTAACGTGAGATTGAATTGTTGAGCGTTTCTGTCCATTCCGTTGTAGGGGAAATCAATAATTACACACGTCTCCAGAGAACTGAGTTCCCGCAAACCTTTGTAACATATTGGTACCTTAGTACTGTCCAACAGATAAATACAAAAATATTAACATTAGAATCGACAAAAACTTTTTCGAATATGGTAACCTATCGTGTGTTATTTTATGTTGATTTCATTAAGCCACCTTAGATATGAAAACCCAGACACAACCGCAGCTACTACACTAATAAAATAAACGATGAAATCGAATAAAATAAAATAAAACTAATGCAATGTTGATGTATAATATTTATAACTAACCTCTCAGTCGGATTTGAATAAGCAATTTTATTCATGACTCCGTTGATGTCTTCGAAAAAATAAGTTTTCTTGCTGTAGCTCACTGTTAGGATGTCCTTCAGGGGTAAATTGATTTTCAAGTGGGTTGCTGTTATGTTTTGTTTGAAAAGATCTATTCCGAACTCGGTGGCAGCATCAAGATTTTTTTCTTTCATGATACCAACAGTTATTGGGGTAACATGAGGCTTTCCGATTCTCAAAACTTTCTTGAAAGAGCCTGCAGTTGATTTTCGAATTAAACTTTTGAAATCTGCAGAGGCATCTATGAAGTCATACTTGAGGTCATCGAAGTCCGCAGTTCCAGTCACATTTACGCTGATGGAACTAAGACTTCCGGCTTGAATGTCCAGACTGAGAGGTAATCCAGATATTGTAGGATACAGGAATTCAATGTCGAAAAATGTCAATGGAATCGTTTTGACCATTTCAAAAGTCGAGTCGGTGATGTTTACACCTTGCAATATGTGGGACAAGCAATTGGAGAACAAGTCATCGTCGCGATTGAATAATTTGATTGCGTGGACTTCACGAATATTGGTCGTTACACCGAAATGTCTGAAATAGGAATCGCTTGCGTCTAAAGTATAAGGGAGTAGTGTGAAGACGAGACCAAATCGCTCGTTAAACGTATCAAGCGTGCCTTCGTTAACATATCGCTGTCGCAGTATCCGGGTTGATAAGCTTGCCTAATGTATAAAAAGGTATAAAAATTATTAACAATGAATTCATAGAAGAAAAATGACAAGATATACATAATTTAAACAAAGTACTACTGTAAAGCGAAATAACCTCAAGAACATTGTAAGATCTTCCCAGAGCATCAATTGTCAATTCAAACGTGACTGAGGCAGGAATTGTTGAGTCACTATTGAAAATCAGGATGGCGGCAGCAGAAAATCCAATATTATTTTTAGAATCATAATAAGAATACTCAATGTACCTAGACTGGGTTAGGTAAACACTATTATCACTTTTATCTTCGGGTTTTGCCACCTCAGTTGGAAGTTTGATTATTGACATTGAATTCTTCAATTGCTGTTTCGAAGGGCTCACACTGTCTTGCATGTTACTGACGTGAGAAGAAATAAATCCGCCAACTGAAAAAATTAATAGACAAACGATTTTAACATTGTTTGAAAGAATAAAAAATAAAAAAATAAGACAATTATACTAAATGAGATGCTTACCTTCAGGTTCCTTTAGAGCTTTTTCGACGATTTCAACATCATCAGACGTAATACATTTGGAAAGGGCCAAATAGGAGTTAATTTTTAAATCATTACTTGAACTTGCTTCATTTAGCAAATTTCTTGCTGCTTCTTTCAAATCTTTTTGGCAAGGATCACTTCTGAATGCTTGAAGAGCTACAATTTTCATCCAATCTGGTTGGGTTGCTTTCAAAACATTTGAAATTGCACCTACAGCGTCTGGAGACAAATGGTTTAAATTTCCCAAAGCGTGAAGCGAAGATACAAATATGTTACGGTCCATATAATTAATTGACGAATCCATCTTAACATATTTTGCAATCGTGTCTGACAATTTCTTCAAGCTTGCAGCGTAACCGGTTGAACACTCCTCACTAAATAAAAAGCAAAGCCTATTGGCGTAGCCGGAAGATCCAAGAAGAATTAGGTCATTCAGGTGACGAGCTCGTCTAGTTTCAGCAGGGACCCTGTAATTTAATTTCAAATGCAAAAAGATAAGATTAATTTTCACTCATTGATTAAACATTCTGAAACTAAATAAATAAACTGTACGCTGTAAACAGAAATTAAATACACTTTTTATAGGTAGGTACTTAGACTTACATTACAACACCATTAACAAGGGCTTCAAGAGAATCCACACCTTCTACTTTGGGATTAGAAGAAAAAGAGATTGTCTTGAAAAATTTATTCAGAGTATGATGGTGAAGGGAATGGAAGGAATGGATGTCAGTTTGCATCAATTGGCTTATAAATCGTAAAGATGCAGCTGTGTCAGTTTCGAATGCAGCGTTGAGGAACAATGTTTTGGCTTTCTTGGTCAACACGAACTCTTTAGATGAGTATATGTCCATTGGATTTTCTAGTTCTTTAAACGTTTCAACAAGGTCCATGTAAAGTTCCGCTTGGTCAATGTCTGATTCCAGACGAAGTAAAATATTTTTGACATGGTCTTCTCCATTTTTCTCAGCACTGACTCCATTTAAATAAATCTTCTTTTGACTTTGATCAAAAACAATTGTCGATTGTTTGCCAGTGTCTTGTTTCATTTGAGAAATTTGTTCTGCAGTGTATTTTGCAGCCTCGGTGGACTTGAGCACTAAAGAGGACTGCACAAGGGTGAACCAAAACCTCGGAGATTTGTAGTGGAACGCTTCATGTTCTTCACTGCATGTCACGGCTTTAATTACACCATCAGCAACTTCTTGGTCACAATGAGATGAAGAATTCAACAACTGATGAGTATTCCTGTACTACAAAAGTAAAAACAACATTGAAAATAATTTTCTATTTTCAGCGTACAATTGTTAAAACTTATTTTGCATTCAAACTTTAACTTACAGTTCCTGGAGAAACGTCGTAAGAAACTCCAAGATTACTATATGGGGCTGTTTCCCTCTGCGCGCATTCGTTCAGGTCTATTTGCTTCACATATTTATTCTCGGATTTGGAATGCATTGTTGGACAATGGCCAGAAACACTCAACTGCAAGACAAATTAATTTTGTAAAAGAATTATTAAAAACGTTTATAAAAATTGTACCTTCAGATGTGTTAAACCATTTTTTGAATTTCAATACAATTGAAACTATAAATATTTCCTAATTTCTTACTTCCATTGTGCTAGCTGCAGAAGCGGAGTCAGATGAAAATACTTTATTTTGCAGCATAGAAACGATAGCTCTTTTAATATTGATGGTCCATATATGTTCCTTGTCTGAAACGTAGAATCCGTCAACAACTCCATTTTTCCGTGTAAACCTTACGGCAGTTTTCGCTAAGCTCTCTGGAATTGCGGCGGCCTGGAAATGCAAATATTTTTATTCCACACAACGAGAAAAATAACATATTTTCTTCCAAAAGTAGCATATTATATTATAAAAAATATTAAAAAATTACTTTTGAGTCTTGATTGACTATCCCAAGATTCTCCAGAGACAAAATATACTCACACGGCTCACTTTTTGTCAATATGGCACTGCCGCTTACAACTAATTTACTTCCATTTGTGCTAGCATCTTGATGCAAAGTGGTTACGGAAGAAAACTCATACACATAAGACTTTCCCTGCTCCAACTAAAAAATAAAATATTTTATAATTACAATACAATACAAAAAATAAATTAATTAAAATCATCACATTTTTCATAACATTTTTTGCACTATTTTGTTTTTACCTTAATTATGTCCGTGCTTTCATCGCAATCTGCTTGAAAATAAAAAGGACACGTTAGCAAATCCAGGAAATTATAATCTGCATAAAAATATCATCTTTTTTGTTACCTGCAGATGTGTGTTGAATTAAAATCGTAGTTGTTAACGCCAGGAGGCAGGAAGCCGTAAGCTTTCCCGAAACCATGATACGGACGGTTTGTGGATGATATTCCAAATGTAATTGAGAAAAATATTGCCACAGATTAAAAATAAATTATCTTTCCGGCGAGATGACCACTAGTAGCTTTGAAAACCGCTACTATTTTTACAGGTATAATATTCGTCTGGCACAAAAAACGGAATAGTCAAAATCTATAAAAACCATGGAATGTTATATGGTTCCGGTTTAGTAGAAACTGAGTCATTACATACGTATGATTATTATAATACACTTTGTATGGCTATTTTACTCCTTTAGAATTCTCTATAGATTCCTATAACATTTATTTTACCCTCATGAATGGAAAGTCATTCTATTTATTTGTACACACAAAAAGCTTACATGAAGAAGAAGAGGATAACATTTCAACTTGTCGTGTAATTTGCAATTATCTGTGAGAAACGCTTTTATTGCTGTCATCCGTCGACTACTAATTTCTAATGGCAATTTCTATGAACCCACTAAATAACCATTTCGTAACTACAGCACGAAATATTACATACATGTACAAAATACAATAAATCATGACATGAATATTGGATAAAAGGAGTATACGAAGTATAACCACTCGTTTCCCTCAACATTTATAAGTTACTCATGTAAATTTAGGCTTTAAATTATCCCAAACGGAACCCACGTAATGATCTCATTTCTCATGCTTCATTCTACTAGAACTGGACTATAAATAACATGCATGACTGATTGTGATTATGCAGATTCTACACTATTAACATTACATTATGACAAATTCCATCACAAAATCATTTAACCTTCATTTCACTGTCGTATTATACCTCATAGGTTCAATCTTCCTACAGAGTACAGGAGTAGTATTGGTATTTGGTATAAGAACGCATCTGCAGCATAAGCATAATTATTTCAACATAAAGATCTATGCTAGTCTGCTGCTAGTGAGATGACATTAGGCTACTTATTTCACAAAACACCTTAGTAGGTATGTTTGAAGTTTCGACTACTGACGAGTGAGTAAAATGTACAGACTTGCACTTTGCTGACTTATTTCGGAGGATATGCCGGATGGCAGTCCTCTGTCTCATTATCTTCACAGTGACTCATCATCATTCATGTCGAACTACCTGGAACTGGGATACATACAATTACAATGTCTGTCCCACAACACACGTTTAAAGTTGTATGGAGCAAAAAAAGGAAAAAATTGTTATTGTCATTTGAAATTCAGATTTTATAAAAATGTTTATACTTTGTTAAAAATAAACACAATAATATGATGATAAGGTCAATTATAACCGAAACTTAAATTGCAATACAATGAGATGACCTCAAAAAATATTTTAAAATAATATATTTCATACGTAAATCAGAGGATAGAAGAAAAGTATTGAAACATGTCATTCTGAGCAAAGGGAACAAATTAAAATGTTAACTGTCTGCGTAGAAAGGTTGAGGACAAGGACACTAAAATATGATTAGAGTTTAATAATTATGTAGTATAGGTTTATCAAAATGACGTGTGTGTGCATATAACATCCAAAACGATGTATTTGTTTTGAAAAGAACTAACAATAATAAGTCATCGAAATAATTTCTGTCTGTTAATGAATTTGAGACAAATGAGATTTTTAATTTTAACCAATCACGCGATTGAAATTGATTTTCATTTTATACAGTCATAATTATTATAACCGATATAGTTACAAATACAAAACATTGCTTTTTACTACTAAAGCTAATAGAATATTCAATTAATCACATTGTGTTGATAATAACAGAAAAATAAAATATGTTTTACAATAGGTAATGCGAAGCGAATCCGACACAACAATTACCTTGGCTTAGGAAATAATTTTTTGCTAATGACAAAAATGCCTATACAAAAGACACACATGTATATAAAATTTACATGCACTTGTGCATAATGCATGACAAATATTTTTCAGCTAAAGAGCTATTTTTGTGTATGAAACGCAATAGGTATGTACTCTGTCTGTACTTCCTGTGATTCATTTTTAATATATGCATGCGTGCAATAACAAAATTTTGCTTGCAAATAATTTACAAATGATTCGTTTACAATTACAATGACAAGTTATTGATAACTTATCTCTAAATGCTTTTGATATTTAAAAATCGAAATATTTTCTGACAAAGAATTGTATAGAAAATATGGGTATGAAAAAATATTATTATAACATTCTAAGTATTTATATAGCAATGAAAGGTTTCATCAGGAATAGCAAAAATTACTTCTTCAATGCTTCAATGGATATTATAATCACAAGCATCATTCAACTACTAATAATGACCTTTGCTATTAAAGAACATTATTTATCGTGAAAGACCACAGCAAATCTATACAATTATTACGAACAGCTTCGTTTCACAATTAATGGTTTCGTTTCAATTAATTTTCAATAATACACTATTCAAGAATAAAGCATGTTGGCAATTCCTATCCGGTCTTTGTAATTCAATAATTCAATCGTTGTAAATACTTTTAGCACGTCAATGCAATATTTTTTCTCATGACTTTTTTAAACTATCTCTAATAGTAAATATGATTATCACTCTTTAAGTAATTTACCTTTTACCACATAGTTAATTATAATTACTCCTTTGAATTAGTTTGAATCATACATTCCAAATGTAGCTACGTTGTTGGAACGTTTTCCATAGTTTGCATTATCTATCACATAATATTATTGTATTTTACACTACTTAAAATCCCAAAGTAAAAAAACGTTTTCTACAAAACACACTTGTTTTAAAATATGTAATGTACTGATAACTCCTCTCTAAATTCCAACAGAATTCATTAAAGCTATACAATACATCTACTATCATATTGTTTATTTATTTATTATTCATTAACTATGATACTCTTAACTCTACACGCTTTAACTAACTAAATAGGTACATCGCTAATGTTCATAATCCTAATTTCTATATACTCTAAAGAAATTCATGTTCATTTCTGTCTAGTAGCACGTTTAATTACTTCTATTTGCATTATAGTTACTATTTATTATTGATATTAAGTATTTTTTAGGTAAACTATGCACTACACTTGCTAGTATACTAGGTATCTATAATCATTTCATTTGTTACAGTTACAGATGTTGACTTCACCAAACAATTCTTAGGCGTTTTATATGTATTTCAAATACTCAGGCAAGTTTGACTTGTACAAATAATGTTTGACATTGAACTTTTATCTGCACGAAATTAGGAATATCTCTGAATGACTACAAACATCATGACATCACACGCAAGGTAAATCTATAACAATAACATTATTAAGATAATTTATTGCAATAATTACTTGGGCAGGCTGGGCGTGAGCACCTATTCGATGTAAAGTTATTGTTATTTTTACCCTTTTTTACTCTTGAATATTTATGGGCATATTATGACTCTTCCGCTTTTTCAAAGCAAGCATAAAACGCTTGCGGTAAATCAGGTACAGCCTTTTCGATGCTAAATTGCGCTACACATTAAAATCTATCATAATTGTTAATGTATATCATCGCGATACAAATTCCTGCGTCATAATAAATATTAAAAATGACTGTATCGTGTATTCTCTTGTGTTGAATGAACATTGAAAAATTTCAACTGCGTAGGTTATCTTTGGAATAATTATGCTGAATACCAATAGTAATTATATTCACACTGAAACATTATGTTGCAAAAGCTAAGAGGAAAATTTCCAGCACCTTCAGATAGAAACAAAATTTGTATAAAAACATTCACACGCTCTCAGGTACATTTCAGTTCAGATCACAATCAAATTAATTCACACATTTTAAAAATGTTTTCACATTATTTCTTCGTACACACAATGTCTAATTTGCAACTGATATAATATAATCGAATCGAGCAATGCTATTACTCGAAATAACAAATCAATACATTTTGTAAATCCAAAGTAAAAATACAAAAGAAGACAGTAAAAAAATATGTAACTAAAAAGCCACACTAACTACTTTGATCTTGCACCTTGACTTCACACTCGTCATGTCAAAAACTAAATTTTCAAATTCACTTCCTCGTTAGGCTTAAATACGTCATGAAGAAAACCATTGAACCTAAATCAAAAAGAAATGGAAATGATGTAGGTATGCAACATTTCCAAAGAATTACCCTAAAGGGTAGATTGTAACAGTCGCTAAAAATCTAAAAAAGTTACTTACTTGTTAAAAGAGCACCAGGATATAAAATCGAAATGGCTCCTCGGTAACCTACTGCAGCAGATAAGGGATGAACTACAACGGGTAAATTGCCTCCCACGTTGTTTATAATGAAAAGAGCCACAGCTAGTCCACCTGAACGAATTGAAGTTGGCAATAGCTCCACAAAAATTGCAAACACAACTCCAAACCACATTTCAGCTGAAATGTACATAAAACTCAACATTATTATATGACTTACTAAAGTCGAGAATCTCTATCTATTATCGGCTAAAAGAGTATAACAGTTCATACCAAATAAGTAGGCGATGAAAAGAGAGAAAAATGCGAGTGGAGGATCCAAATATAGTAGACCAAAAGCAAAGGGCGCTGCCACAAGCTGAAAAAATTAAATAAAAACGAATAATTAATTATTAAAATTATACAAAATTGATAATTTATTTATCTTATTATACAAATGAAATATTCGTTAAATTTAATGAATTCATTCGTTCGTTAAGCAAATTACCTGACTTCCCGCAAGCACCAATGCACGAGAGGCAACCCCCATCTTCGCAACAAGACGATCAGACACAAATCCTCCAATTACAGCGCCAGAAGTTCCTCCGAAAATTGTTATGCAGGTTAACCACCAACTCGAATTGTAATCTGGGTAGTAGGTTTGGAAATAGAGAGCCGAATTGTATCCCCAACAATATCCAGCTGCAATAAAAATGCAATTTTTATTTTTGACATTTATTTATTTATTTTCAAATTATATTGTGCACATTTACATTGTTAAGGGGCAACAAAAATAATAAATACCAGAATGACGAATGCAAGCAGCCAGCCCGAGTAAAAGAATTGAAGGTTGTAGACACAATCTCCACGAAGACGTTACCACAGGACAATTTTCATTTTCAATAAGAACTTGAGCTTCGTCTTCATCTTCGTCCTCGGCGAATTCCACCATTGACCCATTATCCGGATGAATGTGAAGCACTCGGGAATTATCCTTGCTGGAGCTTGCTGGTTTATTTTTAGGTGGATCTTTCACGGTTAGAATGAATAATATTGCCAGAAAAATTCCTGGCATACCGCTTACCACAAACGTGGCTCTCCAACCCTAATAAAAAACAAAATCAACATTATTAAACGATTAAGGTACAATGTATCAACAATGCAGTTATTAATGATTTGCATCTAAAAATAGTTTGTCGTATGCTCTTAAAATAACTTACTTGATCGAAAATGTCCTCTTTGGTAATATAATTGCCGACAGCATATGACAATCCGTAACCAGTGTATACTCCCCAATGGAACAGTCCCATTGCCAAACCTCTTTGTCTTTGCGAAAATACGTCAAATATCATTCCCGGGGCCAATGGTGCTACCCCTGCGACTCTAATAAAATCAAACACAAAAATTTACTAAAAATGTCTCAAGAATTGCTTATAAATTTGAGCTGATAATTAATATTTATTTTACCCTGCGGCTAAAAGCATGCGAAAGAAGACAAGATGCCAAAATTTCGTTGCTAATGCTGTGACGGCCAATGTAAAGCTAAAAATGAAGGTAGAAAAAAATAGTAAAATGACTCGATTGTAGCGGTCAGCAGCCAGTCCCCAGAAAATGCCTGCTAATGTGAACACAGCCATGAAACTGGGCCCTGCCAATAGTTGATAGTCCATTCCCAACCCTGTGTATTCCCAACTGCAGGCCTGGCTCCCATCCACATCGATAGTGAAGCATCTATATAAAAATAAAACAATTTCCTTGTAAATAGCACTTCGAATAATAATTTTGTTTTGTTGTGCTACAACTATTTATGAATTATTGCTCCGGATTATTATTTTAAATCACAAACCCGTATCATGAGACAATATAAATATTTGGAAAACTTTTAGTTCAATGAAACTTACACTTGCGAAGTATTTGCCGTGCGACACAATTCCAAAGTTGCATTTACAATTTCTGTTTTGGGGAAACACGCCAGAGTTCCATAGTGAATATCACGAGCAACAGATTTGCTGACGACTCCAATTAAGTAATGTCCAAGTTCTGCAACTAAATGAATACTTGCCAACAAAAATAGCATCCAACACGCTTGCTGCGACACTTGCATTTTGGCGAATTATTGTTTTGACTTGATTTCAATGACAGAGCGGAGATCTTTTGTAGCCGCGTTCAGTCGGAGTCAAGAAAAGAAAGTCCGCTTTATCCTAATAAAAAAAATTGTTTTCAGTTTTGTAGGATTAACCGAATTTATGTTTGTACGAGAAACAGAAATGGCTCTGTAGATAAAAGGCTTAGTAAGTGATGATATCTTTTGATACTTCCAGCACCGTGTTGTAAACGTAAATGTAAAACCATAGCTAATAGTGAAACATTTAAGTTCGTTTAGTACTAAGCCGTTGGTTGCTTTACGAGTAAAACTACGACCACTCCAAATGGATTACCGAGAATTAAACCTAAGCAAAACAACAAATCAATAATTTCCAATTTGATTGGAGTACCATTCCCATTACGATCGCCATAAGTTAATAAATACCTGTCTATATACACTTCCTTTTGGACTAAATACCAACTTGTTAACTAGTAAATGCCCAGGCGCTTTCACATTTATTTCTGTTCATTGCGGCTATATAAGTGAAAGGTTATTTACTGGTACTCTCTATACATTAAAACAGTAGCTATAAAGGTGCAACCTATAATAACAGTCGTGTTTAATGGAAGCGGACGTATTGAAACCATTATTTATGTATCGATTTTTCGCTAAATTGTTCTAGTCGTTAATGATAATATGCAAGGCCAAAGAGTAGTCCGAAACCATAATAGTATTATGTACTATACCCGATATTACTGACTGTACTTGCACCTTGCAGGCACTTACATAGGGTCTGCACGCACGAAGAATTTTTAAAGGTTTTCTTTTCGTCACATGACAATTCCAATTAGCTGTTAGCCTATTTTGGCAGTATAGGTAGTAATTATTAACTTATAGCATTCTAAAAGTGTCGAAATTGTGCAATTTAACTCCAACTATAAACATGCAAACACATTCCTGTCTAAAATTGGAGCAAAAGTGACCAAAACAGACAGACCAAAACGAAACATCATAAACTTCATAACTAACTTATCAATTGGTATTCAATTAGCTTTTATAGCCGGATTTGGAAAAACTGTTAAATAAAACATTGCGGATAATCTATAAAAATAGTTTTGATTTCATTGATTGATTTGAAATTATATTGCGGATTATACTTATTCCAATTTCAAACGAATTGGAGAAAATTATGTGGAATTTCTTTCTTTTGGCAATATTATTATGTTTCCTGTTTCATCTATCAAAAGTGAGACATATGTATTATGCCCAAACTTTTATACAAACTCGCTAATATTAATAACGCTCAGTTAAATGTCTTAAATTAAATGTGTTTTAATATCTCTTTATAGTCATAAACCTTTGTATCAAATAATGCATGAGTGCAGACTCTGCAGACTGTATTTTGCTTTCTATTAAAGTGGATAAAAAAATTGTCCAGAATTTTATTACCATTCGCTTTTATATAATGGTAACCCCGTACTAGCCCTAATTGTCATCTTTCGTAAAACATTTGCTATACTATTTTGTATCACACTACATTATGGTATCATTTTTATGGCAAATAAAAGTTATTATACTTACGGTAAATGTTAGGTTTCATTTTCCATCAATTGATGAATCTGATCTCAGACAGATCACCACTGCACTCATGATTTAGCAATACTCACAGTACAGTATCTTCCAGTTCAGATCCGTTTGTCCAGATTCTATAGGATGTAGGACCAATCCACTGTCCACCGAAAAGAAAAAAAAGAAAAAAATCTGCAATCAAGTCAATTTAATTCGACAATTTTCGTCCCCGATGATTGGTAGACAATTCATACAATTCATCAAAGTGTAGAACACTGAACTTTTCTATTTAACACAAATAACTGAATATTGATATAACCATTATTTTTTAGTTTTGTAAGTAGTTAAGTTATAGTTAAGTTATATTGGGTCTGTCTTGTATCATTTGTGCATTGTACTCCAAAGTGGCCTGTCAATAAAAACTAATAATAATAATAATCCTGTAAAACGAAATAATTAAATTAGATAAGTCATTATACATTATTATAAGTCATAGATGTAAACAAAACATAATATGAGTACTATAATGTTTTAATAAAAAATATTAGCAAACCTACTCACACCCACATTTATTTAGTAACATTTGAATAAACATGAAATGAACATGGACACATGGACCATAGTTGATGGTGGTCAACTTTTACTGTTTGCTAAATATCAGCTGTTTGAGTATAATTTGCATTTCGGATTAATTCTCTATACGCTCAGCGTACAGATTATTGTTAAAAATGAAAAATATGAAATAAATGAATAACAATAGCTCAAATAGAAAAAGTTATGGTAATTTAAAAATCAAAATATGAATGAAACAAACCTTGTGGTCTACTGTTGAATGGGTCTAGTCAATCTAAGATATAATGTCCAAGATGAGATCAGTTTGTTTTGTAATTTGTAAACTGACAACACAACACAAATAAATAGTCCTCAACAGTCGTCGCCCCTAATCGTAATTATCCGAAATTCAATTCTTTAACCCAACTTAACTATTAACTAAATAAAATACTTACTAATAACCAGTATGTAACCATTTAGTGCAACTGGCTTTTTAAAAAAACGACTTAAACTAAAAATATGGGATCTTTACTTTTTCACTTTATTTACCTTCCTTGAAAGATAAAGTGAAAGTGATCAATATCACAAAGTACAGCTTTTAGCCACACGCACACAAAGCAATTTCCTGAGTCGCGTTTCGTTTCGATCTCGCAATCATTGTTCATGAAAAAAACAATTATTTTATTTTATTGCGTAATTAACTTCCGTTTATACAAATTCTAATTGCTATTATGGTTAATTATTAATGTCATTTAAATTATTCATGTTCTGTATTCGTTTTCATTTTCACTGAAGAGAATCTTCGTTTAAAGTGTCGAGAGTCGAGACCGTCCGACCGTGAGTGAGACGCACAAAAGTAAACCTAGGAAATAATTATTATTAACTACTTTTATTTATATAATCGTAAATGTATTGCTAATTTTGACTTTAAATTTACCAGTAAGCGACATTTTTAATTTTAAGAATAAAAAATATGTGAAGCGAAATGTTGAAATTAATTTTTGACACAATTTCTCATCATTTATTTTTGTCAGAACGTAAATGAGAGTGGGATCAACGATCAAGAGCTCCTTGAAGCAGTGGGTATAATTTGATAGCCTGAAGAATTCGGTACGAACCCACATATAGTTTTTATGATTTATTTTTCGTTTTTATTTTGTACATTGTAATTTTTGTAACGTAACTGCAAACGGGGGACACTGGTGTGTGGTGAGTCTGGTGACTTTGATTTTTGAAAGTGTCTGTATCTGCTTGCTCAGTACGTAAATTATACGAACCACCAGTCTGTAAGCCGACGGTAGTGTAGTCAGTGTAGTGGGATATCCCGTCAAGTGAACACTTGTAACTTCTTCAACTTATAAAATAAAAAGTCAAAGGTTAAATGTGATAGATTCCTAGATTTTTGTTACAAGTTTGCAAGGTTCGTTCATTGTTCATTCAGTTGTTTTAAATATTTGTATTATTTCATTTTCCGTAGCTCCCTCATACATCATCCATCATCACACACCACATTTCCGATATTTTGGAAAAGTTGAAGCTCATAACCCTGGGGTGTGGAAAACAGTATTTTCAGTCTCTAATCCGGATTGATGACTTTAAGACGTAAGAGTAATTAATTATATTTTTATATTAACATCAATGATAATTTTATTCATTTATAACAGCATGGTATATACATTTAAATAATATCCGCAGGCTGTGACTGAAGACTGAAGACGCTAACTGAATAAGATGATCTTTTCCGTGTCTACTACGATCTGAGGCATACAAAACCAAAGGTAAGTGTGTGTAATGTGTAAGAGTAAAATTGCGAGATTTTTGTTTGTAAAATTCGTTCATTGAGTTATTTCAAATGTTTGTATTATTTCATTTTTTGTAGCTCCTTCACACATCCTCCACCATCACACACCACACTTCTGATATTTTGGAA
This sequence comes from Pogonognathellus flavescens, assembly GCA_019776165.1. Lineage (NCBI taxonomy): Eukaryota > Metazoa > Arthropoda > Collembola > Entomobryomorpha > Tomoceridae > Pogonognathellus > Pogonognathellus flavescens. The sequence continues at coordinate 96,063 of JABASD010000118.1, read as the reverse complement.
AAGTTGAAGCTCATAACCCTGGGGTGTGGAAAACATTATTTTCAGTGTCGATTCGGGATTGATGTCTTTAAGACGGAAGAGTAATTAATTATATTTTTATATTAATATCAATGATAATTCAGAATTGTATCAGCATGGTAAATACAATGAAATGCTTTGCGCAGGCTGTGACTGAAGACGTTAACGTGAATGTGATGATCTTTTCCCTGCTATGATCTGAGGCATACAAAACTGGAAAAATGGCTGAAAGCTTGACCCGTAACAGTTCCGACAATACTCAACATATTGCACAACAATCACTGGACAGTACTACGAACGACGTTGAAGATTTCAACAAATGGTGTGACGATCCTATATTTGGGGAACAAACATGGATAGAGAAGAAAACCGATGGAAAAGAACCAACCACGGAAGAAAAGTTTGGAGCAACGTGGGACACTGTGCCACCAGAAGGGAAAGTATCAGAAGCCATACGTATTTCTGATCCCTCGTACGAACGTTTGATAAATGGCGGAAACATTTTTGGCAGTTGTTATCACTATGTTGTCCCCGTGCACTGTGGATGTTCTCATTGTGTTTTTACTTTCATGTGTGTCAGGTGCATGCTTCTGTTTTGTTCAGATTCATGTCTAGAACAAAACTTGCGTGGCAAAGGAGGTCTTTCGGAAAGTGCAATTAAAAAATTAAAATCAAGACAGGAATTGCTAAAACAACCAATTAGAAATGACACATGCAGCAATATTAAAGTTATGAATCGTGACGGCGGCGATAATACTAATGGTCCTAGAAGACATTTTGATGCTAGCCAGTGTCATAGACCAATGGACCCTCAAAACCGCAAGTTTGTCGAATCTGAAAATATTGGCCGTACCAACGCTCGCAAAATGCGCCAAAATCCATTTGTAAATATCAATAATTCTAATAACAATGAAAGGGAGCCACGCAAATCCTTCCACGGGGAGAGGAATCCAAAAATGGAATTAGGAACACACTCTAAACATGGGAATTTTGATATGCTAGAAGCATTACATGGACAACGAAAGTTTTCAAAACAAGAGATGAATGCTCAATCACTTTTAGGCCCACCTCCAAATGTTGCACCTCCAAATTTTCCACCTCCAAATGTGCCATCTCCAAATTTTCCACCTCCAAATGTTAAAGTCCCTGTGGACAAGAATTGTAGACAGAATACACAATCTATTCGTCGAAAAAACACCAAATCTGGACAAACATCTGACATGTTAAAGAAGCATCAAACATCAAGCAAGTACCGTGACGGCAGCCCACCTACTTTTTATGAGAGGCGGACTTCTTCGAATCCAACCTCAAGAAATATCGCTTCATCTTCACTGTCCAAGGAAATAACAAGCACACGTGGTGAAAATAGAGGAATCAGACATGACAAAGAGTACGATTATAAGAATCAGACTTCTGGGAATACACCCGCACCTTTAAGTAATATCTCTTCAAGTCCACAATCCAAGGAAAGGTCTCCTGATTATTTCAATCCAAAACCATTAACAGGAACAAGTGATGCATTAAAAGACTGCCGTTTTAACGATGAGACATCTTCACCTTACCCTAGTACTGACACTACTAAGAGTCAGACTTCTTCGGGTTCTTCGAATACAGATAAAACTACAAGCTCAAGTAATATCTACTCATCTCCACAATCCAATGAAATATCTTCTCCCCCTTTTATTGCAGAACCAATAACAATAGGCACTCGTGGTGCACGTAGAGGACTAGGAATAGGCGTACTGGGCGCAGATTATAGAAGACATGAAGAAGAGTCCGATTCTTTGGGGGATCCGCCCTCACCCTCATGTAATATTTCTTCAAATACACAATCGGAGGAAATGCCTTCCAATGCAAGTCTGCTTCCAAGTCCAAGACAGGAGACAAATGGGAATATGAGAGAAGACAAAAAACTGGAAAGCAATGGAAATGTGGAAAGTGTCACTAATACAAGGCCTGTCACTCCACAAGAATGCATTTCCGATCGTAGGTCTGCGTCTCCTCCAAGCATAATTCTTTCCCCAACTTCATCAGTCAGTAGCGCCGATGCGAATACAACAATCATTGGAAGAGGTCGGGGACGTGGAAGAAAATTGTCCACTAAAGTAGAAGAACCCAAAGAACAAACTGTAAACGCTTCCCCTGATCCTGCACCACCTGCTACTGCAGTAAATAAATCTGAAGATGTGCCAACTCCAGAATTAGATGTAACTTCTACTGCTATTCGAACAGAGACTGCAATCGGAAAGCCTTTTTGTCCTCCACTTTTATCAAGTTTTGAAATGGGGTGCATGTACGTCAAAACTCCCCATTTGATGAGTCTTTGGACAGTCGAAGGTGCTCGTGTAAGCAATCTCGTGGGAGAAGAGATTAACAAGATAGAGAATTTAGAAACAGCCGTAGGATTTACAACAGGGGATTTTGTCGTAGCTCTTTATTATGAAGGTGAAACTTTAACTAGAGCTAGAGCCAAAGTTTTAGAAATTAGAGGACCCCGGAAAGTCTTTATCCACTACATCGACTTTTGCATTACAGAAGAAGTAAACCCAAAGATGCTTTACAAACTACCTGAAAAGTTATATGATTTTCCTCCAAATGACACCAGATTTTGTCTTTCTAATGTTAAGCAAGTAGAAACTGAAAGATTCTGGACGAAAGAAGCAAATGATTTTTTAAATGATTTGATCTTGCAAAAACCTGTTCGCTGTGTTGTGAAGTATTCCTCGGAAGTAGCAACAGGAATGTTGTACATTGGAGAATTAAAAATTAAGAAGTCACATAAATGGGTTGATGTGGGAGAACAATTGATTGAGGCAGGGCTTGCAATGAAAATGCCTGAAAGTGTGTTAACAACTCTGGTACAAGAATATTGGATTGAATACCCGATGAAATTGCTTCCTGACTCAGAATCTCCAGAACTTGCTTTGAATACGAGAATGGAAGTGAACATAAGTCACGTCCATCACCTGCAAGATTTTTACGTCACCACTGTACAGGAAAAGCAAGACCGAGAGCGTATGATGTCGGAATTGAATAAAATCATGTTATACCCGGAAATGTGCAGCCCATTTATACCACACGAAGATACAGTTGGTGTAGCTTTCATCCAAAACAATTGGTGCAGAGTGAAAGTCAAGCTAGTAAGGTTGGATCAGACGGTGGACTTACTTTTAATCGATAAAGGAGAAAAAGTAAAAAAAGCTGTAAAATTAAACATGTTGCGAAAATATCCAGATTGTCTTGAAAAAGTGAAAGCCTACGCCTATCGTTGTCAACTTCCCGTCGTCCCAGTCAACTCAACCAAATGGGATAGCCAGCTTATTGAGAATTTGAAGAAAGTTCAACAATATCCAGAATGTCCTGCAATCAAATGCTTCCATATTGATAAAGAAAAAGGAATGCATACTGTAGAGTTGTATCCCACTCGGGATAGTCCTGGATGGTCACACAATCTAATTGCAATCAACGACGCTAAAGATCCTAGCTCCATCGAAAGTGCAGTTTCGCCACCAAAGATTCCCGATGATTGTCAATCGCAGCAGCAGCAACAACAACAACTGAAGAATCCAGGTTCGTTCGCAGAAGAAAATCATAAAGATCCTCCAAAGCCCGATACACCAAATACCAATGAAGTAAAAAATGAAAAAGAACTTACAACAAAATCTGAAGAAGAAATTTTAGAAAATGGCGGAAGCGAAGTTTCACCTGCAGAATTGACTATAACTGCGTTACCTGTTGCTCCAGAATTATCAACGCTACTTCAAGATAATGTGAAATTTACTGTTTCGCTCACAAGCATGTGGGGTGTCGTATACATTGTTCCTGAAGTGAACCACCGGAATGAAGTTAATAAAGTCTTGAAGGATTACCTCGCTCACTTTCAAGACATTAAACCTGAGAATGCTGGAAGTCTTAAAAAAGACGATATTGTGTGTGTGAAAATGGGCGAAAATTTAATTTGTAGAGCCTTAGTGGAAATGATGAAAGAATCTACCACACTCTTAAGATTACTGGACCACGGAGAATACAAATGTGTTCAGAATCAAGACATTATTCCTGCCACCAGAGAAATTATGAAGTTTCCCCCAATAGGATATTCAATAAAACTTCCCAATGCACCACAAAATTCCAAACTTCTCTCTTCCAAGAAAAGCCTTTTAAAGGCGAAGTTGAAAAACAGTTTTTTCAAGTTACATACGATTGAAGGACCACATCCTTCGGAAGCCATGCTCACAATTGCAACTTTAAGAAGCGCGGATGAATCTTCTCTTTCCGGAGATAACTCTTTGTCGGGTTTTATCGCTAATTATGAAAAAATGAATTGGGAACTATACTTTGACGCGGGCTACACAACAACACCGGATATAGTTACTAAAGGAGGAAAATGGCCTATTCAAACTGTCGAGAAATTTTACAATAAGGAGAAAGATATTGCTCTGCAGAAGACAATGACTTCGGTTGTATTTCGAGCCTTTTTATTTGAAGAAGATTTAATGGTGGCTTTGCTCAAACCGAATTCTGAAGAGTTGATAGCAGATCTGAAAATTATCAGCAGTAAAATGGAAACTTACTACCAGAAAGTTAAAGCTGGTGGCGAAAATATGTCTAACACTTCTAATAATAGCTCCAGTTCATTTGTTGCGGTAAGAATTGCAGATCCTTCGGACGTTGTCAAAACAGTTTTCAGCGATCCAAAGTGGCATCGGTGTATTAAATCAGGCAATAATTTGCTCTCAGTGGATCATCATAAAGAATGGAGTGCGGACAGCGATGGACAGTTCGAAATTGCTGAAATTCGTGAGTTGTGTCCTGAATTCTTGGAAATTCCCTCAGCTTGTTTTCTCGCTAAAATTCCAGGGATAGACATCAACAATCCATTAACCAGGATTGCCACGGAACAATTTTTCAGCCCAGGTTGTCGTGTTAAATTTTCTTTAACCAGCGTTGACAAAGAAGACGGAGAGAAGTCCATTTATACACTGAAGTGTCCTTTGTTTGAAAAATGTTTAGATATGTGATCTTTGAATTTTTGACTTCCTGCTCTTAGCCAAATCTTTTAAATAGAAAGACTACTCAGCTAAAATTGAAAGGTACCTATATAGCAATAATTAAATGACTGAGCTGATAGGTAGTCTTCCTTAGAATAGTGTGAACATTAATTTTTATAATACTAAATTAATTAAATAATTAAATAGTATTTTAAATAATGTGCTTTCTTAAATGATAACGTAAAATTCATTTTGTACAGTAATTGAGGCATATTAATTTTTGGAAATATTTGACTTGTTTAAAAGATTGTTACAATAGTTATAATTGAAATAATTTTATTAGACTTATGACTTTACTAACGATATTTACTATTTCATAATATTGTTTTCATTGTATTTGTAAAGCTATAATGCAAATCAAAGACATGTAAACATAATATAATATAAACACACTGAACCATAAATTATATATAAACACATTGAACCATAAACTATATATAAACACACTGAACCAAATAAATTTTGAATGTGCAATTTATATTCAAATTGAAATAATATTGGGACTGTGTGGTAAATTATTACAGGATGGTGTTTGAAAAATCAAGTTATTGATGTTATTTATAGCTCATTTTTTAGACTAGACTCATTGATAATAGTAACTCTGAACCCTCACAGTAGTATTTACTTGTCATTCCTATAATTTAGTTCACATTAACATTTTATTTAGAGCAAGCATAAAATACTTATTATTTCGACCTTTTAATTATTAGTTGACAGTTTTCATAGCATGGAACGGTAGCGACTTCGTTACAACTACAACTGCTTACTGCTTACATATAATAGGTTTGAAAAATTAATGGCCACGTTTCATTACATGTAGTGTTAATTAATTGTTTAGTTTTTCTATGAATGATGCATATACATATACCTCAATAATGCATTCTTATTTTAGAAACCTATTCAACGAACATTGAACAATTATATTACCTGTGTTGTGTAATGTGTACTTTATTTAGCTAATTGGAAAATAAGTAGAACGAACGGAGCGATGAAAACATTTATTTAGAAGTGTAGGAATGCCAAACAATTCAGGAGATTTCTATTAATCAGATAAAACAAATAGAATGCATAAACAACCCTCAACCCACTATAATAAAATGCTGCATTCTATGCGGAAGAAACTTTAAAATAAATTCAATTTCCTGGTATAGGAAATCATTACATTTTCTGTAAACATTGCACTAAAAAATAGTCTTGACACCAGCAGCATGCCACATACCTATAAAATCAAGGGCGTATCCACATTAGGACGCGGGGCCTCCCACAATCCCGAAAAAAGATTTTTAATTGCAGTTTTGTGTTCTTGTGTCCTCGGCTATCCTAAATACGCCCTTGATATGAATCACAACTAATTAAAATTGCAAGGGTTTAAAATGCGCTGACATGGGCATCGTTTTGTGTCGATGATTTTGAGAAGGATTGCATTGTGTATTTTCATTTACACTAAAGAAAAATTAGGCCACTTGTGATTGTTGTCATTTATACTGCATTGCTAAACAATTGGAATAATTTGAGTCACCCAAGCACATTCTTTCACTATTCCACTTCTCCTCTAAATTGAGTTTAATATTATAGACTTTCTTTGTGCGGTCATTTTACTCTAGAAAATACAATCACTTTTTTGTTGACACACTTCATTGTTCATTAAATGACTTCAAATTAATTGAAGCCATTTTGTGAAATCTATCAATTTTCTTACTAATAATACACAATTATTTTCCTTTTTTTATTTATCTTCCGCACCGGTTTCGACAAGATATGTCCTTATGTCAGGGATTGCAGCCCGTTTACATCGTCTTTATATTTTGTTTAGGATTCTTTATATTTTCACATGCGCCATTTCATTTCGAAGGTAAAATAAAATTAATTGTTCTTCCATTGATTATTATACGTAATTAAATACGTGATTATTTTAAGTTGAAGTGTGGATTTTTATTTATTATTATTATTATTTAGAATTTGCAAACTATTAATATAAAGATTTAATTTTCAATACAATCTGTGTTTTAGCTGGTGAACAGGAAAATCTTCTTGCAGAAAAAGATTCTTCTTCTGCAGCGCAATCTAAACTCCGCCAAAAGCGCTCTGCATCTGAAGAATTTCCTACTCATGGTATTTTTTAAATCATTGCTTTATTCAATTGTTTCAAAATTTTAAAAATAATTAAAGTGTATTTTACAATTAATAATTGTAATAAAATGTGCAGAAGAGGTTTCCGCAAATTCAGAGTCATTATTGTCCAATAATGACAACGAGAATCTGTCAATACAAAAACGTAGAAGCAAAAAAGGTGAGTAATATTAAACGCATGATTTTAAAATCCCAAAATAATTATTATTATGTACTGATACACCTATAAAAGAAAAATACATCATCAAGGGCGTATCTTGAATTCACAAATGGGAACGGCTTTGAGAGGGACAAAAAATAAGCAGCTTACGAAAAAGCCACTAATTTTTGTCAAATGACATAATTTTTCCGGAATCTGGGAGGGGGCTCAAGCCCGGTGAATCCATACGTAGATACGCCCTTGAAGATTAAACAACTAAAGAAGCATAATAATAAGAAGAGTCTGAGTCGGAAAGCCCAACCATCAAAATCCTTACAATAAAAAATGATTGCGATAAATATGAAAAGAAATAATTCGGACAGTAATTATATTTGAATCATTCTGAAGTTACGAAACTACTAGTGATTCCAACAAAGACCAAGACAGGAAAACCTTCGATTGCTCAATTGCATAAATCTGCTATTGATGAAATGAAGAGACAAAATGAAACGCGAGTAACTGTTGAAATCCTTAAAACTAAAATTATGCCACGGCCTGAGAAAGCTTCCAATGACTCTATTTCCATTGTTATCAAAAAGCAGCCATTCCATTTTCATATTCCCATTCTGTCAGGAAAGCCAATCTCGTTGCCACCCTTTGCAGGTGTTTTGCATAATTTACATTAAAATTCGTAATTTATTTCCTAAAATAATAATCTCTTTACTCACAGATTTACTTGCGGTCGCTTTGAGATACAAACAGCCTCTTACACTTGACGTTGCTCCAGAAAACCCGAAAACTCCTAGCGAATCTCATAAATCGAACAAACGACAGGTAGAAGTAGAAGGGCGAGAACAAGAAAATAGAATTGCACGCAATTCTCCAGTGTTAGATTTTCTAGATATTGACAAAATGCTTCAAAAAGAAATAGCAACCATTGGAAAGGGCGATAAACGACATATCAGCGCTGTTGAAGATAAAGATCGTGTCGATGGAGTCAAACGATCCATTGAAAAAGTTACACCTACTGCAGAAATTCTGCAGCAATTAATTGGAGACAAAGACGATCTGGAAATTCTACTTCAAGATAAAGGTATTTTTCTTAATTTCATTTTATTATTTACAAATTAATCTTACAAATTAACCAAAGAAATTATTTCGACCTTCAGGAGCATTCATTTTCTAAAATATAAAAAATTAATGTACAAATAAAATATTATTGTTTCCGTATAGGTATTTAAATTCTTATTTTGCATGAATGAATTTTTCCACAGGACAGCGGAAGACTAGGAGTGACACCGTCTTGACGTCTTTAGAAATAGACATTGACAATGCACTGAAACGTAGAAAGAGACAACATATCCGTCAACATGATAGAGGTATGCTATTTAAAAATACAAATGGTAAACTGAATAACTTTTGATATTAAATTGTAAAAACTGAATTGACTTTTTTGATAATAATTTTGTAAAGAAAAACGAGGACTTGGAAAATGGTTAAAAAATATATTTCACAAAAAAACAACCACCACTACCACTACTACAGAGAAACCGAAACCACGTAGAAAGAGCAAAACCAATTCCAATAAGCAAATTAAAAATGCCAAACATCCTTTCAGGAATGTAGAAGAAATTCACAAGGATACGAATGTAGACTTGCTTCTTCCAAATTATTTACGCACCTCTGCCTACTATAAACGTAAAGCTGCAACTCAAGATTATATGGAAATTTCAAGCGGTTCCAGTAGTTCCAGCGAAGAAAACTCACGAGAGCGCGTGGAACAGTCGCGACAAACTACGAAAAAACACCATAAAAACCAAAAAAGATTTAAACGAGGTAAATTATTATAATGTATACTAAAATTAAAAATTGTGAGTATTTCTTGGACAATGTAATTCTAATAAGAAAACTTATTTACAGGTATATTTGATGATTTACCGTATTTCCAATTTCCAAATCAAAAACAGGCTGGTTCACAATTCTTTCCATTTGCTCAACCAATGTCAGCTTTCTCATCTAATCCGTTTACAGGCAACCATATGTTTGGGCAGATTTTTAAGAGAAGTTTTGGTTCTTTGGATGAAAGTCCTCTTCCACCTCCATATCGACCAATAATTCAGCAAGAACCCATAACATCAATGTCTAAAGAAGAAATGAAAATCATCAATGAAATATTTTCCAATATTATTAATGAAAAGTGTTATCCAGTGAATTCTCAAGTATTGGAAGTTCTTCAGTACACGATGTCTTCTCTAATTGACAAGTCTCAATGGCCCGAAATATCGTCACCAAATATTCCACAAGTTGATTATTTTCTTCAGAAAGTGGTAAACTGCAGTTCTGACGCAGTAAATATTATGGCTTGGAAAAGTCAACGAAGTAAACTCATGTCATCCAACTCGCAAGACATCGAACACGTCGAACAGGGCCATCCGCTTTTAAGAACGAAGAGAATATCTGACTTTGACATCCAAATGGAAAGACAGAAGCAGATAGCATTAAGAAATAATGGTGATAATAATATTAACATTCCTCAAGAGAATTCCGGACAAATTGAGAAAAATCAGCTACAAAAATTGATTTCCCTGATGACCACACTTGTTTCAGACGCTTGCATTAATATTGAACCATTTTTGTTGTCATCGACAGAAAAGTTAATTGACAGGACGATTGATAATACATATTCGCTAATGAAAATTACCGTTGAGACTATGACAAGTAAAGAAGCAAATGAGTTGATTGACTCGTTCACAAAATGTTCCAGTTTTTCTTCAGCAAAACAGTTCAACCAAAATAAAAATTATTTTTCGCACAAGGCAACTGATGCCCTTCCGATTCTGCTTCAGCCTAATACTAATTACAATTCGCAAAATTTGCCTCCTATGTCTAATCAAAACAATATGAATTACTGGGACAGGATTCCTTACTATTTACAGACAATAGGATTACCAAAACCTTCGCCAATTGCTCCACCACCTTTACAAAATCCAGAAAAAATGAATAATTATCAACAACAAAATGTGGCTCAGCAAGGCAGAAGTACAAATAAATTTCCTGTTAATTCCTTCAGTTCTTATTCATATTCTTCTAGTTCAAGCTCCAACTCTAACGATGGAAGGCTTCAACCTAATAATCATAATGTACAAAATGGAATGCAGTCTTATTATTCAGATGTATCACCACCGGCATTCAATAGAGCGAAAAGAAATACATTTGACCATTCTATGTCGCTCAATGTTCCTATACTTTACAATACACCACCTCAAGAGCCCTATCAGCAAAATAATGCAAACTATTATTAATTTACCTATATTAAGTCCTATACTGATACTGTAAAAAATGTGTATCTAATAAGTTAAGCAAATACATTGTACGGATAATATCTAACATAATTTGTGCTGTATGTGTATGCTCGCATTGTTATATACGTTAATTATCTTTTATAATGTATGTTAAACTGTTAAACCTTGTTTTTATAAAATGATTATCATACCCGGGATACTATTAAGGTTTATGAGAGGCAAATTATTCCTTTTGTGATACATATCATGTCAGCGTTAAAAAAGGAACACTTTAATAGTTTTTAAACAATCAGCATAAATGTAAGAACGAGCTTATATTTTATTCCGGATCCATAAACAAAATGCACAATTTAAAAATGACCACTGCACTGAAAGATGCGACCAGTAATTATTCCACAATTGTGACAAATTGCAAACAGATGTTGAGTGGTGGATGGAATGAAGCTTTGTTCGTAAACTATAAAGCTTTTAAAACTGGATCATTTGTCCCTGTAAAAAATAACATACAATGTCAAATTAAAGTGTTCGGGTGGTATGAATTAAATAATTTACTTCAGCTTTATAAATTTTTTTTTAAATGAAAAATAAATTGCTCGCATACCTTTCTTTTCTTGTCTCCTCCGAGCTCGAAATGTTTGCATCGCTTCAAGGGAACTTGTTGACGGGACTTACAGTCGTTACATTCCATACGCAACACAATCTTCTTGGTGGTTTTAGCCTAAAATAAAAGATTAAGTTGTAAAACTTGCATAAAAGGGCTGTTAGTACTATATAATACTAAAATGACAATTGACAAACTAAAGTAGGTACATATATGAAGTATAAAATGACATAGGTCGGGAAACTTATGAAATAGTTTTAAAAAATCACCTTTTTTCGGAAAATAGGTTTTGTCTGACCACCATAACCCTGCTGTTTACGATCGTAACGTCTTCTACCTTGAGATGCGGTCCGTTCCTTGGATTTTTTGTATTGGGTGACTTTATGTGTCTTATGTTGCTTACATTTTTTGCAAAATGTTCGCCGAATTTTGGGAATATTCACCTACAAATAATACAAAATTAGATGCGATTTTTTACATTTTAAAACCAATACTGAATTGTTGAACATCAAACATCAAAATATATTACTAATTAATTTATCATTGCTTTTTGTTCCGTCACAACTCAAAATTGTATTGTTTGCCATGTATAGTGTAGCAATCGTTTTTGCGAACACAATAATCATCAGTAACAATTAAATGATATCATACGCAACAACCATTAATTAGTAACTGGCAAATCTGGTGATATTCAATATTCAACATTCACAATTTAATGTTGAATGTGTATACAATTTACAATGATGACGAAAAAGACACATGTTTGACAATTAAAATGTTTTATGTACTTAAAAATAATGAGTATAACGCAAAAATAACTAGAAAAATTATTCAATTTAACAGCACTTACCATTTTGATGAATTTTAACTGAAGTTAGCAATCAAAATATTCGAAAATAATCGGAGAACTGTTAAAGTTGTTCCACCTGAACCAATGCGTGGGTTGATCGAACTACCACTACACGGCACTCATGGCACGAGGAACACATTCAAACCTCTCTAAGATTTGCGCAATTTCTAACGTTGTATCAGGATGTAGATTCATACAATGCCATTTCTGCAAAGCTAAATAGAGATAAATCTTTGTTGCAGAATCGAGTCATTCATGAAAATAATCGCAATACTCCCCTGTAACCATCTAACTTTTATTTCTTTTTGCCCACATTTCAACTAATTTCAAGAATCATCGTCCCTGTCGTCCTGTAAAATTTTGTCCCCATTGTAAACCCCGTTTCTGCTTCAGCATCCTTGTCAAGTGCAAGGGCGTATCTATGTATGGGCTCACCGGGCTTGAGCCCCTCCCACAGATTTTGGAAAAAAGGGCGACCCGCAAATTTTGACGTTTTTTGGGCTTTCAGTACCCCAGACGGCTCGAGTCCCCCCATTACAAATTTCTAAATACGCCCCTGGTCATGTGGTAGCACTAATTTAAAGCATATAAAATGCATGCACACAAAAGGACCAGTAAAAATCCGAAAAGTAAACAAATTAGTGGCTTTTGTTAGTAAATTCGTCTATTTTTTCTAGAAACTGATCTGGGGATGAATTAGACAATCCCCTTAAGATGTATGATACGCCATTGTCAACTGCCTATTCTATGTCACGTTTTTGTGAATGAATTTACAACTAACTAATTATATTATTATTGTCTTCATGATGGGCAAGGAAGTACCCAGGAGCAGGAGGGGAGCAATGGGAGCACGTAGTTATAATGTAATAAGGATTACGCTAATAATGAATTAATTTAGTAAGGAAGTTCATTTATTACGGTAAAAATCTTCTAGCGTTTTACGCGTTTTATGCAAAATCTGTTTATGTTGCTTTGCCATTTACCAAAGCCATGCGATGTTTATTTTGACGTCTAACGCGTTCAGCTGAGTGAACCATTGAGTGTGTAAAATCTTCCCTACTACTGCGTAATTGCGTCATGCGCTGGAGTGGAGCTGGAACTATTTGAAATAGTAAACAAATACATAAAAGTCTAAATTAATTACAAGTTCAAGTTGTTTGTAATTAGGAATGAGCTGCTGTTGACAAGTGACAAGTAAAGTTGAAAGGCAAGTGACAGTGTCAAGGTCAAGTGGCGTAGAGTATTACAGGTTGATGCGATTGAGAACAGTTCGACAGACGTTGGACAATGGATAAAAGTCACAGTCCATCAGGAAGTGGGTTTAAAAGTCTCTGTAACGACTTCACATATAACAAGAATACTGCAGCTTACCGACGAGGATTACCCCCTCCACGGTCATGGAGGTAATGAGTAATTATTAATCTATATTATATTTACAATGTACTTGTAATCTTATCTCGCTGTCAGTCAGTCATCTGGTAATTGTGAATAAATGTGGCTAATTATATTTTTTAAAGGTTCACCAAAGACGGCGTTTCGAGACCCTCCAGTCATCATGACCGTGACACAGTCCTAATTCCTAGATTTTTACCAGAGATTGAAATTGCTGCCACCACCGGCCACTCAGAGGGTAAAACAAGTAAAGCTGAAAAAAGAAAGGCCAAAAAGCGTCGTAGTTCTAATAATAAGGTATTTTATTCAGTTATAATTTGAAGTATTTATCTGTATTTGTATTTAAGTAAGAAATAATAATAGTCGGAAAGGCAAGGGCAAGATGTCAACTTTTTAACGTTTAATTTGAACTTTTTGGTCGCAAGAGTCGCAACATTTTTATTATTTTGGTTTTCAATTTAATACGAAACATTGTTAAAATGTAATTAATATTTCTCTTGCGTTTAGGAAGCAGCATCTCCTCCCCTTCCATCAGTTCCAAAGCGGCATGACCCTCCCATTCCTGAAGATGTTTGGGTTGAAACGAAAACAGAGTGTGGTGCCCCGTACTATTATCATAGTGTTTCCCTGAAAAGAGTATGGATACGTCCAGTGGGTCCGAATATTCGGGTTATCCCTTACGACGATGTTAGCTTCAATAATTTGACCATAATTTTTATTTTACATTAATGTATTTAAAGTATTAAGGTATTGTCAATTGTCGGAAAACCTTGTGGTTGTGGTTATGTGGTTTACAGGGTAATAAAGCATCCCATGAAAGTCCATTGCAGAAAGGAGTTCCTGATTCAAAATGTCTTACGAAGTCAAAAAATAAGACCGGGCTGTCTGATAATAATTTGCAGTCGCACGAGCCAAAGCATTACACTTCTTCTTGTCAAGTTCCTGCTAACCCTACAGTATTAAAGACTCCAGGTCAATCATCTGGAGGTAAATTAATTGTTATCAATTAATTATGTTATATTATGTAACTTCGTTAGTAAAATATATTTTGTCATCATGCTTTTTATAATCGCTATTGCAGGTGATCCTAATTCTTCAAGATCCGTGCCGTGTAGTTCATCCCAAACTATTCCTACTTCTTCAAGCTCCTTAATGGGTGGTTCTGTTCCATTTAATCAAAATTCTAATATTGCCCATTCGACTCCAATGAATACTGGAATGGAACAATCTAACATGAACGCGCAGTTTGCCGGGGTACAACAACCTATGCCTTATTACTGTCCTATTCCTTATCAGCATCAAGCAATGTCTGCTCATCCACATCAGGGGATTGTTCCAGCGGCTGGATATGCTCAAAAATTGGGAGTGGTTCCTTCTACATGGTGTGTAACACCCGGAATTGGAATACCATCGTTTTCTGCTCAGCCCGGTTTAGGTGTTTCTATTGTAGATCCATTTAATCCCTTACTTCAATACATTAACCCGGAAGTAGTGTTGGCAGCGTGCGAATGGACGGAATTTAAGACGGGGGAAGGAAGACCTTATTACTATAATGAAAAGTCGAAAATAACTACCTGGGATAAACCAGATATTGTCAAAAAATTTGAAGGTAGTAATATATTTTATTATTGTTTAGGTAGTTTGGTTTCTTTTCTGTTGTATTTACATTGTCTGTTACATTTTTTCGTTTGATAGATACGAGAAGTGTATTGCAGCAGTGTGTTGCTACTGCACAAACTTTCCAGAATCATAATGTCAAATCTTCTCTAAATAACATCGCCATGAATTCGCCAAATGTATGTGTGTAAGAAAATGTACTTAGTTATCATTTATTTCAATGGATTTTTCGCAAAATTAAGTTACATAATAGTTGTCTTGTGTAATGAATTTAGGTCGCAGTGAAGAAAGCTGAAACTAATGGTGACTGTCGGCCAGTATCATCTAATGTTGTACCAGACACGAATTGGCTTATTGTATGGACTACAGATTGTCGTGTCTTTTACCACAATTCATCAACTAAGGAGTCAGTTTGGACAAGGCCACCTCAACTAGTTGGCCGAAGTGATGTGGATGATTTGTTAAAGTGTCCTCCGCAGCAGAAGAAGCAGATAAATAAAGTGAAAAGAGTAGAGGCAACCAGTACAACAAGTCCTGCATATGATGAAAAAGAGAAGAAAAGTGACGGTGTTACAGAACAAACAGGAAAACAAGCTGTTGTTAACCAGGCTCAGCCAAAATCCAGTCAAGGTAAGTTTTCATCTCATTCCAATGCAAGAGGGTCTGATTTTTCAATGCTTTTATTTATGTGTACCTAAATAACCTACACACCAATATATCTTTACCGATTTTATTTTCTGTTACTTTAGAGTTGACCCAAACGTCGGACAACTCCGGTGTTGGCGTCCTCAGTTCCCAAAATGACAATTCTGCAATTGCAGTTCAAGAGGAGGAATCCAGTGTGGCAAAGGAGGATATACTTAAGGAAGAAAATGCTCGTAATGCTGAAATCATGGCAGCTAAAAAAAGAGCCGAAATTCCTATTGATATTAGATTGAAGCAGTTTACGCAAATGCTCCACGATAAAAAAGTATCTGCACTTTCCACATGGGAGAAAGAATTACATTTAATAATATACGACGAGCGCTATTTGTTGTTAACTTCTAAAGATAGGAAAACTGCATTCGTAAATTATGTAAAGGACCAAGCAGGAAAAGAAAAGTTGGAGCAAGAAACTAAAATGCAAAATGCAAAAAGCCAATTCATGAAGTATTTAAAAGAAGTTGTTAATGATGACAGGTATGTCTTAATAGAAATTATATAATTTTTTTCTTAATTAACCTGATTTGACTATGAGTAATGGAATTATACTGACTTTTATTAGTCAAAGTATTACATTAGCAATAAATTATATTGATTTTTTTACAGAATGACTTTCGCAGAATTTTCGATAAAGCATGAAGATCACGAATCGTATGTAGTGGTAGAAAAGTCCCGAGATCGAGAGTTGTACTTTACTCAACACACATCAGAGCTAAGGACGCAGCGAGTGATGAAGGAAAAGGTGAAACGATCGTTTTTGTAATGTCACTTGTATTAAAGTTTTTCATTTGTATTATTATTTATTGTAATATTTATTTTCAGGCGAAACGATATTTGTTAGGAAAGTTAAAGAGAGAGGTCACGGATTATCATGTAGAGTGGTCGGATCTCAAGAGCAGATTTGGAAGAGATTCTTACTGCAAAAATCTTAAGGAGGAAGAAATGAAAGACTTATTTCAAAGTTTTCAAAAAGATTTGAAAACAAACATTCGAAAGAGAAGGGAAAAAGAAAAGAAGAAAGAAAAACGTGACAAGACACGAAAGGGACATAAACCGTTTCTGGCTCCAGATAATTAAAGTGAATGGGATATTCACCGCAAAACCCGTGACATAGGTATTAATGAATTTTCTTTGTTGATATTGTACTTGAAATGAATGTATCAATAATATTATTTTTACGCTGCAATTTAATCTGGAATTATATATAGTGAATTAATGAAATAGTTTCTGCAAAATGAACTGTAATTGATTTACTGCTAAAATTGCTACTTCAAAATTACGTTATTCCGTATGATTGATTGATAAGGTTTATTTTATTGATGTAATAAAGTTTCTATGTATTTGTACAATGAACATAATGTGATCATGAAAGTTTTAAATGATTTTTGTCAGTCGCAATCACGATAACAGCGAGGTTAACGGTGAATGCTCGTTTAATATTTGAATAATAGTGATTTCCTTAAAACATGAATATTATTAAGTTAATAGTATTCACAAAACAAACAGTAAAAGTAGGTTAGTAGGTCGTGTTCTCGTGTTTATCATCTCCAGCGAATAGTTCTAAGGAATAACAATATGAATGCTGTCAACCGTATAAGAACAATTAAAATAAGCAAAGCATGTATATCCATATTATAATTATCGATTTTGTAGTTCATATATTGAATTATTCGTTCTCCGGTGATGTTGCAAAAATGGCTGTGGGCTTCTGATTTTGTGCATTGAATTCTTATATCTTTGTCGTTCCATTGATTGATGGTCAAAGCTTCTGAGGAATAATAGAACCAAGATATGTATTGACACCAGCTAAAATACGTATCCAAATAAGTGCCTTTTTCTATCGTGAGAAAATATCCTCCGAAAAGCATTGCAGGCATAATCATTGGAGTGATGAGAACCAAAGCGGTTTCCGTGTGTCCAGCAGCACAGGAAATTAAATATCCGAAAGACACTGTGGCGAACGAAACTAGAATCTGGACGAAAAGGAAATTTAGAAATCGTATGCTATCATTGTTGAGACCGATGGTGAAGTAAGTGAGGCACGCAAATAACATCGGGTAGAAAATATACAAAGGAGTCTCTGCTAAAGTCTTTGCCAAATAATACGCATCCACTCTGTACATTCCGTTGAAATGCTCCCGGAGTAAAATTGGAAGTTCGTGACAAAATGTGTTGCAAACACCGAAAATATTCTGGAAAGAAAGACAAGTGAGGATCATGTATATTGCTCCGGTCAAATTTTTCACTCCTGTGGGTGTATACGTCTGTTGATAATAGATGCAGCCAATCAAGATGCCAATGACGAGTTGATCTGTTAATCGTATGCGAAATGTATTCGGCTCGCGTATCAGTGTCAGCCAAGATCGCCACGTGAGTGCCAAACATTGTTTGAAAAATGAGGATTGATAACGAGTGGAAATTCCAACGTGTACCAGAGATCTTGGGTTTTCTATTAATGTGATACCTTCGGCGTGTTTTTTACTTAGGTCACGAATTTTCGCGAATTCATCCGTCTTTTCAAAGTAATCGCATAAAACCTCGTCCATTTTCTTATCACCTTCGCCTTCCACGTTTTGAGAACGAGCCAGTGCTAACTGTTGCACGAAAAAATCGGCAGGATTAAAATTTTTCTGGCAAACCAACCCAAAATTTGCGAAGAAACTCAAAGCTCCTTCTTTTGTTCCCTGATATGCCACTCTGCCATTAGCCATCAAAATAATTTGATCAAAATAATCAAAACAAGCTGAAGGGGGTTGATGAATTGTACATATAATTGCTTTTCCACTATCTGCCATATTCCTCAAAACTTGTACAACATTAAGCGCCATTGTTGAGTCCAAGCCGGACGTGGGTTCGTCACAAAATAAAATGTGCGGATTCGTTAGAATCTCTGAGGCAAAGGCTAACCGTTTCATTTCACCTCCAGAAATTCCCTTTACTAATCCAGGTATCCCGATTCTTGTATCAGAACACTTTTCCAAATTTAAATATTGGATCACTTCGTTTACACGAGCTTTTCTTTGAGCTGATGTCATTTGCCCTCTCATTCTGACAAGCGAGTGGAAAGTTAAATGTTCTCGAACAGTCAATGTCCCAAAAAATAAGTCGTCTTGTTGGATATATGCAGAAATTGTTCCAAGTAGTTCGGGAGAAACGGGTTTTCCATTTATGCTCATTGACCCTTCCACCTGGAGACCTCCGGTATTCTGCAAATTCAAAACGTTCAAAAGCGTCGTTTTTCCAGCACCACTAGCCCCCATTAGAGCCACCAATTGACCTGACTCCGTGGAACCGGTAACATTGTGGAGAATTTGCTTTGGCTTATTCGGAGCACATTTACGGCTGCATTTTTGAAAGGGAGATCTACTATAGACATTTACGTTTGCCCATGAATATTCTAGTCCTCCGGATTTCCCGTCATCGTTCAAATAATTATTAGTAAACTGAATACTAGAATGAAGGCTCGCATTAAATTCAGATTTAGGATGTGTAATATTGTCATCTTTTGGTGCTTCAATATTCAGTTTTGTCTCACTCATTTCGTTCAGAGGACCCACTTTACGAGCTAATAAATTGGTTACTCCGAACTTATTCATAGAATTTCCAATGTTTAAACTCTAAACTGGTAATTATTTTACAGTATTCTTCACTTTGTAAACCATGAAAGCAAGATGAATCGTGAGTGAGATGAGTTGTTGCTAATTTGAATCATATTCGGACTGGGATTGAATTGAATTCATTTTTTGTAGTTGTCTTGGATTTTGAGAAAATAGTAAATGTAAAAACTTCATTAGCTAAATAAAATATACTGAATTATTCACAAATATCTCAAAAGCCTGAAAAATGGATGTTGTAGTATGATTGAGTCAGGGGAGTATATTGGAGTAATGGGGGGGGGGGGGCGATTATCTAGCAGGCTGGGAATAACATCGGAATTTGTTGGAAACAATTTTAGATGTTT